>SKCR01038529.1:0-69439 GCA_019454045.1 Zanthoxylum bungeanum | reverse complement strand
CTAACTATTTCAAAGCAACATAAATCAAATCAAACATTTCATAGCAAACTTGTCATTTCAATTCACATTCATTCATTGGAACACGCTCAAACTATTTCAAGTTCATCCATCCCAGAGTCAGAAGCCAAACACGAATTCTATATAGTCAATTACATGCATCATCGAAAACGAGGAACACAATCAAATACAGTATCAACTGTAACAAAAGTTCTTTACACACAATCAAATTCAGTATCAATTGTAACACAAGTTCTTTACACACAATCAAATATAATATCAAAACGGAAACTTAATACGAATTAAATATTATCTATTTCCTCCATAATCTAAAAAAGAATTCATTCATTTCACGTCATTTCATTCCATATTATATATGTAAACGATACCAACATCAAAGTTTACATATTTACATATGTCATTGCACATACAACTTTATATGGCTGACAACAAAGCATTCATAACCATCACAATACTCAAAAGATATGTGACTGACTATAAACTTAGATAATCCCTTATATCAACAAATACATCCATTGTCATACCCAGATGTGACATATAATCATACATGCTCTTATGATATTGATAGTCTGAAATTTGTGAATCTCTGTCATTATTAAAATGGAAAACGTAAAACAATCTCTTTCAAAAAAAAAAACATCTCGGAAACACATTGAAAAACTCTTTTACTATAACAAAATCAATTTGAAAATTCATCATCGTAAATCCGTATCAAGCATCCAGCATAACTCAACTGGACGAAACATAATGAGCGCCCTGTTGGAGTTCACTAAGCATCCCAAGATCATTTCAAGCATTGAAAATAAGTGCGAATACAACGAGGGAGTTGCGGAATACTCACATCGATCGGTAGAGGCGATGCTACGAAGAACAAAACTTTTTCTGCCCTTTGTTGAAGCTCACGGCAGTGCAGAATTTTTGCCTCCTCAAATTCGGTTTTGGACTCCATTAAAGCTCCAAGCTTTGTGAAATGATTCCAAGCTCATGGGTGGACTTCCCTATCACCTTCGCATGTCTCTCGGAGTGCTAGATCTTGATGATTTTGCCACAAAATCATCACACTTTTGCTTCCCTTTCCTTGCTTGACTCTCGGTAGTGGGCTGCCAAAACCAGAAGAAAAATGCCCCTCCATGGGCGTGAATGAGGAAGAAAGAAAGAGAGGAGAGTTGTGTGGTTGGTTTCTAATTTGTGTATCTAATACACACATGTGAATTTCAAATTCATTTACAATGAATTTGGCTTTCAAAAAGTCAAGCCTTTAAGGCTCCAACCACTCACATCAACTCCATCAATCAATGAATAGTGACTGGCGTCAATCACTCAAAGTGAAAGATATTTATCACTTGATTGACGAATGATGTGACGCTAGATGCGACTAGCGATTTGACGCTTGATTTGACTTGAGTGCCGCACTCGAATTCGAAATGCGAATGTGCTCGCAAACAATCCCGGGCTCGGGTTCGCTAATTCCAAATTAACGAATTTTCCGTTGCGACGTAATTAAATCTAATTTAATTAAATAATCATGCCTATCATAATTACTATTCACGTCGCTAACGAATTAATTCTAAATTAATTCGTTCGCCCGAATTAAAATCTAATTTTAATTCCGCGTCGAAATCCAATTTCGTTTAATATATCTAATATATTATTTAATAGATTAATTCCAAATTAATCGTTATCTCTCTTTAATTGATATTTTATCCCAGATAAAATATCTCCGTAATTAATCCCAGATTAATTTTCTCTCTCATCTAATTAATCCCAGATTAATAAAAGTGCGAGTCATACGTCATCGGTGAATCTTCGGGAAGCGACCCATGAGATCCCCGGATATGTTGGCAGTAAATTCGGTCGTCGGACTATCCGAACACGTAAGTACCTAGTATTACGTTTGTACCGATTTACAAGACAAGGTTGGCTTCTAGCAAAGCGCCATGCCTACCTAATTCTCCAGAAATATCCTTACAGGAATAAAGATCTATATCAGGCGTAGTATACGTAGTATTGTGTATGTCGATCCAGTATCGGATGATCACGTGCTAGGCCTAGGGCTGGAATTGTGTCTGCCCTGTACGAAGCACATGTCGGATGTCTGGTGACTAGTCTCTATAATCGGATATACATGACCTTGTCATAATATCCCGATAGTTGCAGCATTTAAGAGAACCAGTCCCGTATCCTACGTGACCATCATCTCCACTATGACTGGAGTGATACTTCCGTCTTGACATCACACCCAACACACTACGATTCTCGATATACCCAGAAGAGGCGTACACAGAAACCGGTTAAAGCCCTGGACGACCAAAACCAAAGTATATTGATTGTCGTAAGTATTAGCGGTGCAAGTCTCAGGTTAAGACCAAATACACATACCCTGATTTCGGACTTCCATAGACATATAGTCATACTACCAATGGAATTCTGAGGGGGTCTATCCAGAGCGAAGCTGTTCCTCGTACCATCGGTAAAACACAACCTCCTATTACACTTGCATGAGTATCCTATACCCAAATATATGAGAACTATGTCGTTATGCACTCACAACGCACACAAGTGTAATATTAGTCTTTTACGCATTATCGATGTCCAATCTCGATAATACTCTGACTAGGGATATTTAATGATTTATCATTCGTGGACTGATACTGTCTCATATCATTCTCAATCCAGGAACAAATCATAGGGACCTCATATCATTTATACATCTTGGTGATCTAATCACAAATGATAAGAGAGCAATCTCCTTTGTCACATAGTTAATTTTTACAACAACACCATGATCTGTACAAATAGTGACGCTATGGGTCATAATTGTCCAACACGCCCAATGCCCAAATCGTGTGCACATATCAGACAATGAATGAAACGATCCCTTGTCAACAGAGGGTAGCGGGTCGGCCCACTGCAGTTGGACAAATCCCTATACAAGCGCCACAGTGAAAACATATCATATCAAATTATAAAATCGTAAAAACCATATACAAGCGCCGTGACGGAAATATATAAAATTGTATAATATCATAAACAATATCAAAATGTATCAAAATCAAAATTTAATTCTTTTGAAATCATTCTTTCCCCCAAAAATATAAATATGTTAAAATGAAAAATAAAATTTTGACACAAACTTTTTTTACAATACATATCGAGTGTCCATTGTTCAAGTCGCGCGCATTGACCGGAAAATGTATGAACCATGTCAACAGAGTATTGGGCCAGCCATTTTTCGATGGACTGGACCCCATAACAAGCACCACGACCAAGCCGGAACGAAACATATACAAGCACCACAGAGGGTCAAAAATATAAAATTATCAAACATCATGACAAAAAAGGATTTTCGAGCATCTCGACGGAATAAAGTTTTACAGTTTAAAAATATCAAAAATTATTTTCGAGCATTGAGACAGAAACATATTATCAAGCACCTCGACGGAAAAATATCAAAATATCTCAAAACATGAAAAAATGAATCAAGCGTCGAGGCAAAAATACTTTCCTTATTCTTTATAATCAAAATCAAGATATCTGAAATCTTTCTTTCTTTCTTTGTTCTTTTCTTTCCTTTTTTCTTATCAAAACACTTTTATGCCAAAAATCAAATACCAAGTTTTCAAAACATAAATCAAAATATTTGTTCACAATTCAGAGTATCAACATCATAGAATTACTTATACCTCAAAACATATTGAATTCATATCACGTACATACATAAACTTATATAGACGAAATACTTTTAACTTAGTATACATATATACATACATATATCCATAGTATACAAATATGTACAGATAATCCAAATCACCCATATCAAATCAAAATCATTGCACATAATACCATATACCGGAAAACAAACCAAGTTTCAAAGATGAGACGTATATAGTTTATGCGTAACAGAAAACTTACTTAGACGATCGGATACCCTGTAGCTGCAGTCATCGAGACCTAAACCTTTTCTCTGATACCACAACCGTAACACCCCACTAGAAGTAAGGTGCTACCGACAAAAGATAGATTAACTCATCTCCATAAGCATCCAAATTTAAAGAAAATCGGACATAATGTATCCTAAAACTGGACAACCTAGATCAGAATCCAACATCAAAATGGAATCTAGCGGCAGTCACCCTCGCAAGTGTCATGGGAGAAGTTTTAGAAGTTTAGGATGCTTGGTTACTGTTTTGGTTGTCGTGCTGAGCACGCTGTTTGTAATAAGTAAATGTTTTGATTTCTTACGATATTGTGGGTATAGATCCCTTGAGTGTTGATAGATGATGTGGGCACGAAGCCATTAGGATATGATTTTGTTGTGTTTTCTATGGACCTGAGGTCCTTTTATTTGTTTGATTTTTCTTAGATTATGTTTGATACTGGACTTTGATCCAGATTGTCCAGTTTTAGGATACAACATGCCTGATTTTCTGGAAATTTATAGGCTTATGGAAGTAGGTTAATCCTATCTCCTGCCAGTAGCATCTTGTCTTTGGCGGGGTGTTACAATTATGGTATTAGAGCCAGGTTTAGGTGTCGGTGACTGCAGCTACAAGATATTCGATCGTCTGAGTAAGTTTTCTGTTATGTATAACTAAATAGGTCTCATGTTTGAAAACTTGATTTGATTTCTGGTATATGGTATGATGTGCTATGATTTTGATTGATATGAGTGATTTGGACTATGAATATATTTATATGTATGGGTATACTAAGTTAAAAGTATGTGGTTTATATAAGTATATGCATAAGTAAGTAATGTAAATTCAATGTGTTTAAGGTACAAGAGATTCTATAATGTTGATAGTCTAAATTGTGAACATATATTTTGATTTATGTTTAGAAAAACATGGTATTTTATTTTTGACATAAAAGTGTTTTGAAAAGAAAAAGGAAAGGAAAGAAAGAAGAAAGAAAGTTTTCAGATATTTCGATTTTGATTATAAAGGATAAAGAAATATTTATGCCTCGACGCTTGACTCGTGTTTCATGTTTTGAGATTTATCGATATATTTCCGTCGAGGTACTTCATAATATGTTTCTGCCTCTGTGCTCGAAAATGATTTTGATATTTTTAAACTGTAAAACTTTGTTTCCGTCGAGAAGCTCAAAAATCTATTTTTGTCATGTTGTTTGATGATTTTATGTTTTTGACCCTCCGTGGCACTTGTATATGTTTCGTCCCGGCTTGGTTGGGGGTGCTCATTATGGGGTACAGACCATCAGAAAATGGCTGGCCCACTACCATGTAGACATAATTCGTACAATGTTCGGTCTGTGCGTGCGATTGGATAGTGGACTCTCGATATGTTTTTTTTTGAAAAGTTTGCATCAAAGATTTATTTTTGATTTAACATATTTATATTTTAGGGGAAAAATGATTTCAAAAGAATTACATTTTGATTTTGATGCATTTCGATATTGTTTATGATATTATACGATATGATATATTTCTGTCACGATGCTTGTATATGGTTCTTACGGTTTTATAATATGATATGTTTCGGTCGTGGCGCTTGTATACGGGTTTGTCTAACTGCATTGGGCCGACCCGACCCTCTATCGGCAGGGAATCATTTCGTTTGTTGTCTGAATTATGAGCACGATTTGGGCAATGGACGCTTGTTATGTTTCATCCAGTTGAGTTATGATGGATGCTTGATATGGATTTGCAATGATGGATTTTGAAATTGAATTTGTTTACAGGCAAAAGAGTTTTTTCAAATGTATTTTTGAGATGGTTTTTGAAAGAGATCATTATATATTTTCCATTTAATGATGACAAAGATTGACAGATTTCTTACTATCAACATCAAAAGAGCACTATGATTATGGGTCACTTCTGGCTGTGATAATGGATGTATTGGTTGATATAAAAGATTATGTTCGTTATGATAATAAATGTGTAAGTTCATAGTTAGACACAAATCTTTTGGGTATTGTGACGTCTATGTATGTTATGTTGTCAGATATACAAAGTTGTATGTGCGATGGGATATGTATGTATGTAAACTTTGATATTGATGTTGTTTACATATATGATATAGAATGACATGATGTGAAATGAATGAGTTCCATTTTATATTGCGGACGAAATAGATAGTATGAGATCCACATTATGTTTTCAGTTTTGATATTGTATCTGATTGCCTGTAAGGAACCTGTGTTATGATGACTATGATTAACTGTATAGGATTTGTAATCGGCTTTTCATTTTTTCTGGTGGATGAACTTGAAATGGTTTGAGCGTGTTCTTATGAATGAATGTGAATTGAAATGACAAGTTTGGCTTGATTCTGGCATGAAATATTTGATTCGATGTGTTTTGTTTTGAAGTAGCATGAGTTGTAATGATGTATGAAATACATGACTTTTAAAGATGTACAAAGTGAGAAGATTCTCGAATACATGTAAGATTGCAATATACGTACGCTCGATTCCGAATGATCAGACATAAGGACGGAGAAATTTCGAGGATGGAATTTTTATAAGGAGGGGAGAATGTAATATCCTGAATTTTTCAGATCGATTCTGGAAGCTTTCCGAATTGAAGTTTAGAATTTGGAATTGAATGATATTCGGAAATAGGACTTTATGTGTTGGAAAATAGGTTGGAATATTTTTAAGTGAAGCTTCGTCGCGTTGGAAAACGATGGTTTCAAGAACGAATTACGCGATTCATGTTTATATCGTTATACGCATAAAAATTTCTTATTTCGGCTATAAATATAGTAAACGAACTCCGATTGAGCTGACGCTTAAATCATCAGACTCGTTTTTCCGAGACTAACAACTTTCATGTTTAACACTTTTCAAAATTAACATCAGAAGGACTTCGAAAATATGAATTTATGAGAAATCCCCATGACAGTGACCTAACTGTAATTTCGTGGGTCAGAATGTAATTTTCGAAAACTTTTCTATAAATACCTGAAGTTTCTTATAATTCACGAAATGACAAAAGAAACTTAAATACCCAACACGACCCCTCACCCATAAAATCATGTCCTCTACTTTACTGGCATGCCCGCGGCCTGCTTGCCGGCGTGATTAGTCAGGGGGTGCGCCGTGTTAGGATTGGTGCTCAGAGTGCCAATCTGGATCATATTTTTGTTTACTTCATGAATACGAACAATTAATTTTTCCATAATATTACTTATTTATGGTAGTACTTCTTGCTTTTATATACATATTCGATCTGATTACGATTAGATTGAAACTAAATATGATATAGTGATATGTATATTTTAGAAAAAGACCTGATAATATATTTTGTAGTGCGCGGTTACAAAGTAGTTTGTAATTGACATTAGGAAGTGACACTGCTAGAATTATATTATCAAATAAAGTTCCTGGTTAAGATTTACTAACACGGGTCTGTTAGTAAAATCCGCTGAGACCAGTACACATCGTATATCGAGACTTGGTCCGATGGTTTATCCCAATGAACCATGAGTCTGGGGAGACTCGTATAGATGTGTAGGTGTTTATATTGGATAAATACTGAATGACTCACCGAAGATTTCCTAATAGATGGTACACCAATGTCAATATGAATCTTCTCGGGTCAAGTGAGCATAGTGGTCCTTTGACTTGAGATACCACTGTGGATGTATGAGGTATCCTCCATACTTTGATGGCAGTCACGTCACCGATCTATTTAGATCATACCTCCGCCTGTTCGTTGGGTGTGGACTGATCCTCAGGATATCCTGTGCGTATCAAGATAGGACCCGTCAGTTCTGTGTACAAAGCATAGATATCCATTATGGAGTTAGCAATCTTTAAAATTCATGGGCCCATGGTACACTGTAGAAGTAAGTTCTAAATGTTATTCAGAGATTTCTAATAGAATCGTCTACGGGATTATACCTATAGAGATTTGACGTTATTATCTATATCTCTGGGATAATCTGGATACATGTGACGGGGGGATTATACGTATATAATGACCTCGACCTGTATGATTCAGCGAGATTATCCGTGGTCGTCATAATTTATGGGTGGGTAGATTATGGACACGAAATTGGATTTCATGACGGATATGCCTAAATCTAGAGAGTCTCACTAATGAAACATACTCGTAGAGCACTAGGGCTACTTTTATAAATAATATTGATTATTTATAGGTCGTTTAACGGTTAAACAATAAATACACGCTTTAAGGGTTTTTCCAACTATTTCCTAATTAATGTGTATTTGATTTAAATACTTGATTTTATTGAATTCACATTAATTAATTGTCAAATAAAGTATTTGACACTTGTCACAAATATATGTATTATGGAATATTTAATGTAAATATTATACATATATTTGGATATTTATATTTGTAATTATCTAATTATTTAATTGTTAAATAATTAGATTAATTAAACACAAATATCTTTTAACTTTAATATGGCAAAATGTAATTGGTACATTTGTGCATATATTAATTAAAATGGTTGACAACTTGATTTTTGGCATATTTAATATTCATTAAATTTGTAAAAAATCAAATTCTCATTTTGCCCCTTAGAGTCGGTCATGCCCTTATCTTTTAAGCTTTGATTTTTTCATTTGCTTCACTTTTTAGCTTCAAAAATAGATTGCAAAAAAAAAGGAGTTGAGGAAAAAAAATAAAGTGCTAAAGGAGATTTGTGAAGAAAACTTTGAAAATTAAGGTAATTTCATAATTTTCTTTACTTGAAAATTATTTCTATGCCCTTAGACTTCAACATATGATGTTGTCATGTTTTCTATATTCTCTTGGGTTTGTAATAAGTTTGTTTGAAGCATTAATGAAAGGTGTTAGCATGTGTATTTAGTAAAGAAAGCTTACTAAGTGTTATTAAGCTTACTTTTGGTTATTTGATAACTTGGTAGCCATTCTAGAGTTGTTTAGCCACTCATAAACGACCTCGAATTTTTCTTGAGTTGTTTCATGGTGGTGAGACTTGTTTGGTGTAGTAAAGATTGAATTAAAGTGTTGAATTTTATTAATTTGGTGTTAATTGTCCAATTGGATAATTTTGAGAAATTAGGGTTCATAACCCTCTCCAAATTTGGGGCTTTTCATATATGTGTTAATTAATGATGTATATATGATGCATATTAATTTTGGTATTGATTGGACTTGATCTTGAATAGTTTTGAACCAATTTGGACTAAAGTGCAATTCTTGGAAACTTGAGGGACCTCTCAGCAATTTAGGGAAATTTTTTTTTTCTTGAATTTCAATTTTTATTTTCATGTATAAGACATGTATAAATCATTTTGGTAGTGATCCTAATTATGTATTTGACAAATTAGAACTAAAATGATCAAAATGCAAAGTTTGGGGGCATTTCCGTAAATATTAAAAAATCTGGAAAATTTTTCAGATTTTTGTTTTAATGTATATTTGATGTACAAATCATTTTGGTTGTGATTGGAAATCACCTAAGCTTGTTTTGATTTCTGGGTTAAAATAATTAAAATGGAAATTTTTGGGGTTGTATGATAATTTACTAAAATTATGATTTCTGGGTTAAAAATTTCTATTTTTGAGTATTGAGTGATTAAAATTAACAAGTTTATTTTAATTACCCAAGAAAAATTAAAGAAATTAGAAAATTTGATTTTCCCGCATTCCGCTGCGTAACTCGGGTATTCTGCCCAAAACGCCAACAAAAATGGTATCAAAGCAGGTCTGAACCTCAACACATGATATTAATATGCCTTTAAATTCAATGTTTAATTTTGTCTTTACTTTATGCATGCTTGTATTTATTTATTTTGATTAAATTAAATGCGTAACATTTTTGCGGAAAATCCCTAATTAATAAGATTTTAAAGTAATATGTATTTGATGCATATTTCTTAGTTCGTCTTGTCAATACGGTTTTTGGATATATGTTCTATGGCTGCATCCGAGAAAGTGCCAAAGCAGTGAGGGTGTAGTTGATAGAAATTTATCCATACCAGATGTATATGTGATACTAGATAAATTCAAGCGAAAGCAGAAATCCTGAACGTGCCAATGCTGTCAGGACTGCGCAAGTATCTTGAATTTATCATTGACAAGTTTAACATTGGTACGCCTCCTTGTGAACGTGCCAAAGCTGTCACAACGAGAAATGACCAGGACCGAAACCTAGGAGTCACTAGTGAGTGATTGACAATGAGTTGTCTACATAATGAATATATGTAGGCGAGAACGTGCCAAAAATGTGAGTCGAAATATATTCATGGGGTCCATCTCTCACTATGAAATTCAATTTAATCATTGAATTCCTGTTTTCCACTGGGGATTACGGTATTACGTAAAATAGTGGAAGACACTACTTGGTTAAAAATTCTATAACTAAAGTAGTGTGTAATATTATGAAAATTGTTGCTTATGTTTCCTTTATTCTATTATGTTGATAGAATTAAAACTTCTAATCCACTGCATTCATATTTTTTGTATATGTTTTCTGACTTTCCTTATGGTTGCAGATTTCTAGAATAAGTTCTAGATTTAGAATAGGCTTGGATATTGTTAGATTAGTCTAAACCATCGGGAATTGTTGTTCCAATTTTCTAGGAAAATAAAGATGGCTAGTGACTTAGTTACTAAGTCACGATAGGTAATCTAAATGGATATCAGTTTTAGGATATAATGGACTAGAAAAGAATAGTTTCTTATACAGTAAGAATTAACGTGAATTAGTTCATATCTCAAGATTCTTAACTGGTATTAAGAAATCCCCATTAGGTATCTGTTTATCTGATAATGACGTTTCTTGGCTTTAGTGGCCTTTAGAGGTAATATGTTTGACACAGTTTGCTAATCAATTATTTGCAATTGTTGTGAATAGTTGAAAGCAAATTATAAAGCTAAAGAAAAGAGATGCGTATAGTTGTGTATAGGAAATATCTATTTTCACAATATGACAACTATAGGTATTGGATATTGGATCTCCCATCTAGTTATTTAAAATATTGTTTAATGATTGTTTTGATATTTGATATCAGAACTTGTGACTATTGGATAGTTATTTTTTATTTATAAATAGTTATTACATATTTTAAAACGACTAGTAGTGTCATTGATGTAGAGATAAACATTAATAAAAATATTCGGTTAACTAAATAACTTAGAACAGTGTTTTATGAGATTTTATCACATAAGCATTAGATGCTTATTTTGTAGGGTAAATGATGGTCTGATACGAGATTACACTACATATCCTTATCCATTTAATGAACATTGTATTCAGGAAGTGATTAAATCTCATTTAACCAATGATCATCATTGGTTAAATGAAGATATTCAATTTGATGTTTTGAAAACTATATCATTAAAATTCATCGTTAGTCTTTGAATTGTTCAAAGATGTTTGATATGATCAAACATATGAATTTATGGCAATTAGTTCTAAGGTTATTCAATAATATGAATGATGTGATCCTAGCAGCATGGATCGATTTAGTTTATTTATGCTTATTTATTATTTATTTCCATATATGGAACCAACGTGGATGTCCGTTTTTATTTATTATTTAGGTTAGTTTATTTTATTTAATTATGGGTTCAAAATGGGATAGAAATTAGGAGTTATGGGCTTTTAGTTGGTAATTGGTAGTTTAAGGCTATTTTAGACTTTTTGGCTCTCTTAGGGTTTGAGCATGTCATTATTTAAACTCAAAAACAACTCTTAATGAATGACCCAATTTTATGTGCGTAAATAGTAACTTTTCTTGAGATTAAGAAAATTTCATTATCGTTCAGTGATTGAACAAAGACTTATCAAAGGGTTGGCATCCTTTGTGGCGTTCGATTTGCTGGCAAAATTCATCTGAGACTATCTCCAAGGGTTTTCAAGGACAGGTTCTTTGGGGGTCTACGGGATCTTGGATCAGATTTCGTCTTTTCATATCCGGGTTCGTATCAATTGGTTATCAGAGCCAGATTTCAGGTCTGACTTTTATTTATTTTCGATTTTTTTTTTTCTGTTAATTCAGTATTTGAAGTCTTGTTTTTGTTGTGATATCCATTGTGTCATTGATAGCCTTTTACTACTGTCAATAAAAAAAAACTATTTCTTACTTTTATATTTGTGTCTGTCAGTTAAAAAAAAATCCCTTTGTTCTGCATTGTGTCGTGTTCGTGTGTCTTCACCAAAAAGAGTAGGGTTGCTGTCTAGCATCAAAAAAAAAAAAGTTAAGTAAGTTCACGCCTGTGAGGCTGTGAACCCAAAAAAAAAAAAATTTTCTGGAATTGCGTTTGTCAGTCAAAAAAAAAATTTTCCTTCATTGGCTAGTGCAGATCAGTAGGCAGTAGGGTTTGTTTGCTTTTTGACCTGTTTGCATGAGAACTTTATTAATAGGCTGTTGCTGTTGTTAAAAAAAAATCAGATCTGGTCAGTAAAGTTTGATCATTATCTTGTGTGTTAAGTTGTGTTAGGGATTGCCTTAGTGTCCCTTAATCGAAAAGGAAAATTTTGGTTGAATTTGTCACTGAATTTTGAATCTGATTTTTTTATGTTTTGTTTCGAGTCTCATGTGATTTTTTTAGTCTTATTTTTTTTGTTTATTTTGTCTTTGTCCTTGTCAATTTTTTTTAGTCTTTTCTTCATTCTTGAGTTTATTTTTGTCAAGATGCCAAATACGTTGGTTGATATTATGGCAACCAAGAGATAATATCTTTCGTACTAGAGTATTTGTGAAAGATGAGGTGTGCAGTGTGATTATTGATGGGGAACAATGGGCTAATTTAGTTAGTACCAGTCTCGTGGAGAAATTGAGGTTGTCATTGCGAAACCATCCTAAGCCTTATATGTTACGAGGGTTGCCTAATTGTGATGAGGTTAAGGTGGAGTATCAAGTCATGGTTGCATTTACTACTATGAGGTTTCATGATGAAGTATTATGTGATGTGGTGCCTATGCTTGATTGTCATGTATTGTTGGGTGGGTCATGGAAGTATGATAGGCAAGTGTGGCATCATGTTGAGAGGAGTAGGTACATTTATGTCACGGAGCGGAGGTCAATGATTCTTTCTCTTTTAACACCACAACAAGCCTATAAATATCAATTAATAATGAAGAGGAGAAGTGAGGTTGAAAAGAGGAAAAAAGAAAGAGCTGTCGAGTGCTTAGCAAATAAACTTTCTAGTGATATTGTTAATGTCAAAGAAGAAAATATGAGCATGGTAGTGAGTAAGCAAGTAGTGATGAGTGAGTGTGATGCGAAGGTTGTTGCTATTGCTGAGGTGGATGACGTAGCTGTTGCTGGTGATGATAAATTTGAAGCTCAATACATGGCTAACTGTATTGATGCAATTACATGTGTAGTCGAATGGTTGAGAGTGTTGAGCATCTAAATGAGAGTAGTGAGCCGGTAAACCCATGGGTAAATACGTGTGAGAGTTTTGTGAGTGTTAAGCATGTAAAATTTATTGTGAATGAGAATGAGAGTGTGAACTTAATTAGGAATCTCATTGGGATGGTGGGTGGAATAAAATTAGATTTTACGGAAGAGTACGGGCAAGAGGGAACAATACACAAGCATTATTGTACTAACATTGACATTTTTCTTCCATGTGATTTTTCCTTATTCCAGAATAATCGTCCAATTGATTTTATCATTACTATCTATGATCCGAGCACGAATCCTTTTCAAGAGAGGGAGAATGATGTGATCCTAGCAGCATGGATCGATTTTGTTTGTTTATGCTTATTTATTATTTATTTTCATATATGGAACCAACGTGGATGTTCGTTTTTATTTATTATTTGGGTTAGTTTATTTTATTTAATTATGGGTTCAAAATGGGCTAGAAATTATGAGTTATGGGCTTTTAGTTGGTAATTGGTAGTTTAAGGCTATTTTAGACTTTTTGGCTCTCTTAGGGTTTGAGCATGTCATTATTTAAACTAAAAAACAACTCTTAATGAAGGACCCAATTTTATGTGCGTAAATAGTAACTTTTTCTTGAGATAAGAAAATTTTATCATCGTTCAGTGATTGAACAAAGACTTTTCAAAGGGTTGGCATCCTTTGTGGCGTCCGATTTGTTGGCAAAATTCATCTGAGACTATCTCCAAGGGTTTTCAAGGACATGTTCTTTGGGGGTTACGGGATCTTGGATCAGATTTCGTCTTTTCGTATCCTGTTTCGTATCAAAAGATGTTTGATATGATCAAACATATGAATTTATGGCAATTAGTTCTAAGGTTATTCAATAATATAATTCTTACTCAATATTATTCTTCTACGATTCCATCGTGATGGAATTGGTCAACGGGAGAAATCGAATCTTATATGATTTGATTCGTTTGAATTGAGTGTTACCTAATTAGTTTCAATACTCTTGGGAATATGCTCCAGTAACTCTAATTCGTCCTTTTAATTAAGGTTCCATTAGTTTCTACAATTACGTATATGATATGTATAGGTAGAAAATTCGAATCTTGAATAGTTTGAGATTTGAATCTTTCTTTTGTATAATAGTTATATAATTAAAACTACTTGCGCCTCGGTGGTACAAGCAAAAGTTTACCATTTATTCTATTTAATAGAATATTAAATTTTATTTGATAGAATATCTTTTCTACGATCTTGAGTAATAAAATTGTTTTATCACTTGGTGTGTAACATCGGATGTGACCATTGTAGAAAATGATGGAGTTGGTGCTTGGAGTGTCAATCCGATTTGTACATTTTATTATTTATTAATAAAATAACTATATTTTTCATTTCATACCTTATGATGATATTGTCATTATGCGTATTAGATCTATGTATAGATATGCTAAGAATGACATCGACCTTAGAATAGTCTTGAAACTAGGTGTAAACTATTCTTAAAGTAAATAGTCATAGTCGTTGGTTTTGGAATATGGTCGAATTCATATAACTTAGAAGACTAGCACATCTCGTATATTGAAATTGGAGTTCTAATGGTTTAACTCGATGTACCATGAGTTTTGGAAACTCGTATAGATATGTGGGTATTCGTTGAAACGAATATTGAATGACTCATAGGTGATTCCTAATAGTTGGAAGTATACACCACCGTCAATAGGAATCTCCTCAAGTCGAGTAGCATATTTAATCCTTTGACTATAAGATAACATTGATTTTGTGTGAGATCATCCACACTTTGAGGCCATGTATGTCAAAAACCTTTCATGGTATGGCCTCTAGATGTTCGTTGGGTGTTGACTGATGCACTCAGTAATCAAGTGCGAATCAAGATAGTATCTGTCGGCCCATATATGTACCATAATGGGTTTATGTATCCATGTTAGTAAAGTCACGATTCTTAAAGCTTTTGCCAAAGTCGATCACCTAGGGTGGATCACATGAGTTATGAAGAATCATGGACATGTCGACATGAGATGTGCACCTTGGAAACTTGACGGTATATTCTATGTTTCCTAAGTACAACTCGGATAGCCTACGACGGAGGGATTGTTAAACATATGTGATGACCTCGACTTGTATAGTTCAGAAATGTCGTTCGTGTTCTTCGCGAATTCAGAGGTGGCCGAATTGCGTACATATTAGCTAGGCTTATATGACGAATATGTCTGAACTTAAAGAATCCCAATATGAAGTGTACTCGTTGAGCACTTGGGTAGCCGGTTAATTTTGATAAAATATAATATTCAATATTATAATTATCAACTAAGATAATCAAGTGTTATTGGATAATATTTATTATTTACTTTGACCTAATTGGATTAATTTGATTAATTCAATAATTACACAATGGCTTAATTTTAAAATCATAATTATCTCTATCATTTGAGGATATTATGGTAATTGTAAGTATGTAATAATAAGTGGTTTTGGCTTGATTTAATTGGATTAAATCAAGGTGGCAAACATTTAACTAATCCATTTCCTAATCATTTACTCGATTTAATTGGATTAAATTAAAGTGGGAGACAATGGAGATTAATCACACCTAATTATACATATTTGGACAAATTAGATTAATCCCACTTAAAAATTGATTATAATTTTTATTAATTAAAAATTACCTAAGTTTTACTATAAATAGCAAGCTTTATGAATGTTTTAATTACAAGTCAAAATACAAGCAAATTCTTAGAGAGATTAGCCTAAGTTAGAGAAGTTTTTAGAGAAGATTGTGAGGTCTCTATAACATTTTATCTAGGAGAAATCAAGATTGGATCTGAAGTGAAGCTTGGAAGCACTGGAAATCAAGGTTGGATCTTGAAGTCAAGCTTACACACCTTGGAGGTTCTCCGACGATTTCAACAAATGAGAGGTAGATTAGATCTTGCATCAAGCTTACTAGGTAATGTTTGATCTTCTCCTAAGCTTTGTTTATTTGTGTATTAGATGCATGATCACATAGCTTAATGTTGAAATAAGGCTAATCAATTGTTAGGATACTTTAGAAGTATAAACACAACATGTTTATGTATTGGGTCAAAGATGTTATGTTGGACATGAAAAATTAATAAGAGTTTGGAACTCTAGATTAAAGCTTAGAGTTATGGCTACCATTATAGAATCACTTGACCACCTTTGGGTGACCTAGAATTGTTCACGAGACATTTCTAATGGGATTCTAAAATGGTTTGTGTATTGGATTCAAAATTTATGCAAATGCGTATTTAGAATAAATTTATGTTTTTGTAAAAATATTTGATATTTTGAAAAACTTGATTTTTATTGTATAACATGTGTTGATGTGGTTTTGAAATTAAAATTAATTTTGGGTCTTTTTGAAGTGTTTAGGGAAGATCAGAAAGAATTAGGGTCAAAGACTCTAATTCCTTCAGCTCACTGGAATGTGAGCTTAAGGAAATGAATTTTCATTAAGGAAAAAAAAAAGGTGATCAGACCGCGAGACCATTTTATTTCGCTCGTTTTTTAATTTTCGGACTCCGATTCAGTCCCGGTTTTTCCTATACACTCGTAATAGAATAATATTTCATTAAATAATTTAAAATTACACCTATACTTGATATCCAAGGGTTAGACCCACTTCTGCTGCTCAGGGCACCGATCTGACCCTAGGGGTTCCACAACTGCTCCAACAGAAAAGACTTGACTTATTGAAGTCAAATGTGAGAGTGATAAACTATAAATGGAACTGCATAATTAATAAGATGAAAAGACCATTAGACAACTTCTATATAAGTCCAATAGGATGTCAGAATCATTTGCGAAAAATTTGAAACTTAATGGTTCTACTGTTTGTTAGTGTTCCTAGAACATGCCAAGGATCTAATAAGCATGAAAACATGTGATTAAGATCATTATAAGTTGCGGAATATACTTACAATGAACGGATTTGAGCTTTTAAATTTTTGAGAAGATGATCTCCAAGATCCAACCTTTGAAGATTCCAAGCTTTGAGTTAGGAATGAAGATCTCCAAGATCCAACCTTTGTGTTGATTCCAAGCTTTGAGTTGTTTCCCTATCACCTTTGTTGATTCCTTGAAGTGCTAGCTAACTTGATTTTGCCACAAAATCAATGAGAAGAAAAGGAGAAGAAGCTCACGCCCAAGCAGTGTTGCTAGGGTTTGTATTTTGTTCAAGTGTTTCAAAATGAGAGAGAGAGAGATAAGTTTTAGTAAAAAAGTTTTACCCTTTTCACCTAAACTTGGTAGTTGAGAGATTGGTTTCACAAAACCAAACTTGGTGGTTGAAAAGCAAGTGGTATGGCTTAAATGCCAACTACCCTCCCAACTACCACATGTGAAGTGGGCCCCACATTTGAATTCAAAATTCAAATGTCTCTACGAACATTTCCGCGGCACGGATCCGTTTAATCCGATTAAACGAACTCTCGTCGCTAAATAATTAAATCTATTTAATTAAATAACGATGCCTCGCAAATATATTACGAACGTCATTTACGAATTAATTCTAAATTAATTCGTTCGTTCGTATTAAAGTCCGACTTTAATTTCGTAATGAAATCCAATTCATATTAATATATCCAATATATTAATTTTAGCCCATATAAATAAATTAAATAGAAAAATCAAATTTAACTATTAAATTTATTTTACCGATTAATTCCAAATTAATCGTGTTCTCTCTCTTCCGAACACATTTAATCCCAGATTAAATAAAGCTTCAATTAATCCCAGATTAATTTTCTCTCTCTTAATTAATCCCAGATTAATTCTAATCGAGTCAACTGTCATCGGTGAATCTTTGGGAAGCGACCCAAGAGATCTCTGGATATGTTGGCAGTAAATCCGGTTATCGGACTATCCGATAAAGTGAGTACCTCGTACCACGTGCTTACCGATTTACAAGACATGGTTGGCTTCTAGCAAAGCACCGTGCCTACCCAATTCTCCAGAAATATTCTTACTGGAATATATAATCTATGTCAGGCGTAGTATACGTCGTATTGCGTATAGCGATCCAGTATCAGATGTCACGTGCAAGGCCTGGGGCTGGAATAGTGTCTGCCCCGTACGAAGCACATATCGGATATCAAGCAACTAGTCTCTTTGAATCGGATAATCATGACCTTGTCATATTATCTCGATGGTTGCAACACTATAGAGAACTAGTTCTGAATCCCTGCGTGATCATCATCTCCATATGTCTGAAGTGATACTTCCATCTTGACATCACATCCAATACACTACGATTCTCAATAAACCTAGAAGAGGCGTACACAGAACCTGTTAAAGCCCTGGACGACCAAAACCAAAGTTTACCGATTGTCGCAAGTACTAGCGATGCAAGTCTCAGGTTAAGACCAAATACACCTACCCTGAAGCGGACTCCCATAGACACATATACATACTACCAATGGGATTCCGCGGGGTCTATCCAGAGCGAAGCTGTTTTCCGTACCATCGGTAAAACACAACCTCCTATCGCACTTGCATAAGTATCCAATACTTAAACATATGAGAACTGTGCCGTTATGCCCTCACAACGCGCACAAGTGCAATACTAGTCTATTCCGCATTATCGATGTCCAGTCTCGATAATACTACGACTAGGGATATTTAATGATTAAACCTTTATGGATTGATACTGTCTCATATCATCTCAATCCGGAACTAATCATAAGGACTTCTACCATTTCTATATCAAAGTAAATAAATTACAAAACGGTAAAAGGCAATTTCATTACTACATAGTTAATTTTGTACAAAAACACAATGTCTTTTACAAACAGTGATGCTATGGGTCATAACTATCCAACAATCTCCCACTTGGCCTATAGCCAGTCACTCAAGCATCTAATACCTGAACTCTGTACATGTCGCTCAAACTTTGCTGTGAAATAGCTTTCGTCAGCGGATCTGCAATGTTGTCATCTGATGCGACCTTCTCGATCTTCACATCGCCACGATGTATGATCTCACGAATTAGATGGAAATGTAGAAGAACATGCTTGGATCGTTGATGAGACCGTGGTTCCTTAGCCTGCGCTATAGCCCCGTTATTGTCACAATACAATGGAACGGGCTCAGCTGCTAACGGAACTACTCCTAATCCAATTAGGAATTTACGGATCCAAACTTCTCTTTGCTGCTTCAGCTGCAGCAATATACTCCGCTTCTGTTGTTGAATCGGCAACAGTCTCTTGCTTGGAAGATTTCCAGCTTACTGCTCCGTTGTTCAAACAAAATATGTACCCGGATTGCGACTTAGAGTCGTCTTTATCGGTTTGGAAACTTGCATCGGTATACCCAGTTACCTCAAGTTCTCCATCTCCATAAACTAAGAAAGCATCCTTAGTTCGTCTAAGATACTTAAGGATGTTCTTAACCGCCATCCAGTGACCATCACCTGGATCGGCCTGATAGCGACTACACATGCTCAAAGCATACGAGACATCAGGTCGCGTACATATCATGGCATACATGATCGATCCGACTGCCGAGGCGAACGGTATCCGACTCATGTTGTTTCTCTCATCTTGAGTTTTAGGACACATGTCCTTAGATAGAGTGATGCCATGTGACACTGGTAACAGTCCCCTCTTGGACTGATCCATGTTGAATCTTTTCAACACTTTGTCAATGTACGTGCTCTGGGAGAGTCCAAGCAGCTTTCTAGATCTATCCCGGTAGATCTTTATTCCTAGAATATAGGCTGCTTCTCCCAGATCTTTCATGGAGAATTTTAATGAAAGCCAAGCCTTCACCGATGTTAACATGGGAATGTCATTGCCTATAAGCAATACATCGTCAACATAAAGGACAATAAAAGTCAGTGCTCTCCCACTAACCTTCTTGTATACACAAGGATCATCTTCGTTTTGAATGAAATCATATTCTTCATAATCTCATCAAAACGTTGGTTCCATGACCGTGATGCTTGCTTCAATCCATAAATGGACCGATTTAACTTACAAACCTTGTTTGCAAGTTTAGGCACGATAAAACCGTCAGGCTGTTGCATATAAACATCCTCCAAAAGGTTTCCGTTAAGGAGAGCGGTTTTAACGTCCATCTGCCATATCTCGTAATCGAAATATGCAGCAATAGCAAGCATTATCCGAATGGATTTAATCATGGCAACGGGTGAGAAAGTTTCGTCGTAATCGACACCATGTCGTTGACGATACCCCTTCGCTACAAGCCTAGCTTTGTACGTTTGTACTTTGCCATCCACGCCGGTCTTCTTCTTGAAGACCCATTTGCATCCAATAGGCTTTACGCCTTCTGGTGCATCAACCAGTGTCCAAACTTGGTTGGTTTACATGGATTCCATTTCGGACTTCAAGGCTTCTTGCCATAAAGTGGATTCGATATCTTGTATCGCTTCCTCATACGTAGCCGGTTCAGTATCCTCAATGAGATTAATATCTACATGAGGTGAGATCAGAAACCCATACCTCTCAGGTTGTATCCTGACTCTCTCCGACCTACGCGGTCCTTGTGTAATAGAAGATTGTGGTACAGTCTCATCCCGGATGGACTGTTCTTGTTCCGTTGAGGATTCTATGCCAGGAATAGTATCACTCCGATTTTCATCGAGTTCTACTTTCCTCCCACTAACCACTGCATTTAGGAATTCCTTCTCAAGGAAAACCGCATGTAGAGCAACAAATACTTTGTTCTCTCGTGGGTGATAGAAGTAATATCCTTTGGTTTCCCTAGGATATCCTACGAATAGGCATTTATCCGATTTGGGCTCAAGTTTGGTACCTTCCAAACGTTTGACGTATGCCCAGCATCCCCAAATCTTCAGGAATGAGAAACCCGGTTTCTTTCCTGTCCATATCTCATACGGAGTCGTTGTACAGACTTTGACGGAACCTTATTCAAAATAAGAATTGCACTGTTTAATGCATATCCCCAGAAGGAAATAGGTAGCTCAGTGCGACTCATCATAGACCTTACCATGTCCAACAAAGTTCGGTTTCTCCGTTCAGACACACCGTTTAATTGCGGTGTTCCAGGAGGAGTCCACTGTGAAAGAATACCATATTCTTTCAAGTAATCTAGAAACTCATTGCTCAAGTATTCGCCACCACGGTCCGACCGTAATGTCTTTATACTCTTGCCTGTCTGTTTTTCAACTTCGTGTCGAAACTCTTTGAATTTCTCAAAAGTTTCCGACTTGTGTCTCATAAGATACACATAACCATAACGTGATGCATCATCCGTAAAGGTTACGAAGTATTCATATCCACCTCTAGCCTGGCTAGACATGGGCCCACATACGTCACTATGAACGAGGGCTAACAGTTCGGTGGCGCGTTCACCCTTACCGCTAAAAGGTGATTTAGGCATTTTGCCTAATAAGCAAGATTCGCAGACGTCATATGAATTTGGATCAAATCCGTCCAAGTACCCACTCTTCGAAAGTGTGGATATGCGAGTCTTGTTTATGTGTCCCAGACGACAATGCCACATATAAGTTTCATCTTTGTTACTCATTTTGAGCCTTTTGTTTGTTACATTATATGTTTGAGATTGATTTATATTCAAAATATAAAGACCATTATTAGCATCAGCAGAACATATCTCAAAATCATCTTTATAAACAAAAACACCCAGTGTTTCGGAATACAAAAGTGTACCCGCATTGGGTCAAACAAGATACAGAGATAATATTCCTAGTCAAACTAGGTACATAATAACAATCTGAAAGTTTAAGTACATGCCCCGAAGGCAGTTCTAAAACAAAAGTGCCAACGGCCAAAACGGCGACTGGTGCCCCATTTCCGACGCGTAGATCAATCTCCCCTGAGGCTAGTCTCCTGCTAATCTGCAGATCCTGCACATCAGTACATATATGAGTACCACAACCAGAATAAAAAATCCAATTTTTTAAACTAGAAGTAGTCATGTTTATTTCAATAACAAACATACCTGAAGCCGGTGCCTTGCCCGCTTTAATCTCCTTCTGGAGCGCCTTGTACTCGCGGCAGTCACGCTTCCAGTGACCCCGCTTGCCGCACTGGAGGCAAACATCCTGAGATTTGTCCTTAGGCTTCCCAGAAGCCTTTGACGATTTGGCCTTGCCCTTTCTTTTATGCTTCTTCTTCTTCACATCTCCAGTCGCCTTGAGCCCAGCCCTCGGTGTCTGAGATGTCAAAGAAAAGTGCGCCTCGCGCTTGTTGCCCTTAAGCAGCTCTTTCTCGGCTTCCTTGAGAACCGATAATAAGTCTCCAAGAGTATCATTAGTGTTCATCAAATTATAGTTTATGATGAACTGTATCTAAGTATCGGGGAGAGATTGCAAGGACCATATCTATGGTAATCTCAGCCTCAAAGACTATCCCCATCTCAGCCAGCTCATCTATGTCAGCAATCATCTGTGCCACATGGGACTCAACAGACATGCCTTCTGACAAACGTGAACGAAAGAGCTTCTTTACTAACTCATATCTCCGTGACCTTCGGTTAGATCGGTGAAGATCTTGCAACCTCGCCAACATGTTATAGGGATCCAAGTCCCTGTTCTGTCGACGGAAATGCTGAGTCATAGAAGCAAGCATAATAGACTGAGCAGTATCACAATCATCGCTGTGAGTCTTCCAAAGCTCCAGCTCAAGTAGCTCATCAGGTTTGGGCTTAGGCCCAAGAGGTCTCTGTATAGTATATAGCAGCCTCTCGGCTCCAAGGACTATCCTTAGATTCATTTCCCAATCGGCAAAGTTCGTGCCCTTGAAGACATTTTCGCCCATGATAATGTCTCGGACATTTCCCTTTCCAGTCATCTTGACTACGATAGTCCAACTATCTAGTCAACGATATTTGGGTACAGTCTAACTGTTACAAGAAAAATAACATTGTATTAGTCCAACTAAAATAATTTTGACGAAATAATTTGAAAGCGCGTAAAGCTAAGTATCTGAATGAAATTGCAAATTCAATACTAGCCTCCCACTATTTTTCGGCGAGTCTCTAACCCTCTGTCGAGTACTCGGGAAACCTAGTTTCCTAGTGGGCTAGGATCCCGTTAAATAACACACAACCTTGACTTTGGCCAACAAGCTGTATGATATTTAACTAGGTAGATCTCTAAGATCAATTGGATCTCATCCAATTCCTAGATCGGTAGGTGGACCTCCAAGTCCGAAACATATATACAATATATATGCCAATATATCCAATATATTTTCCTAACCTTTTTCCTCTGAATCAACTAAGCCTTGGCTTTGGCACAACAAGCTTAATGATTCCAGTTAAGCGGGACCCATTGACATGGAAAGCTTCGTAATCAATGTCGATGGACAAGAAGTGATCTTGACTTTGGCCAACAAATCACGACTTGGACAAGACACCGATATGGAACAAAACTCTCATGATTCAAACACATCCGCAATTGACAAAGGTCTTGACTTTGGCCAACAAACCAATGCCAACTTTGGATCTTGAGTAAGAATCACTCAACGGAAGGAAAAACGCTTAATATGTTTTGAGGGTTTTTCGCGTAAATTGGCAACCAATTTATTATCTTTGTTAAAGTCTCATCATACACCCTTAAGCATGCTTCTAAAACATCATAAGGCGCAAAAGTAAATTAATAATGATATGCGGATGGATATGTCACAAATTGTTCCTAGAACAAATCACTCTCTTTCCTCTCCCGGCTAGAACTATTCTAACTTCTACCCAATAACATAATACAATAAAGAAACCTCATTTACATTGAGAGGAATTGGTGAGAAGAGAAATACAAAGAATAAGGAGATAAAAGGCTGGACAAGCAGGTCCAATTTAATAAATTCTAAATTTATTACAATTTCCAAAATTGCCCTCGCCCTTCTAATATCCATCCGATATAAATTATTCATACAACACATTCATGTATTTATACAAATCATGTTATTCAATCAATCTAATCCAATTAATTTATCTTTGAATTAATGATCATCCAATGTTCAAACAACGATTTGATTTGCGCGAGTCAAACTCGTTTAAGAATAAATACTCAAAGTAAGTATTCTTGAATTATTTTGAACTACAACTTTAAATCCAATTTATTTGTATTCAATACTAATTCCAAATTAAAATTACACTTATTTATTTTCCTTAAAGACTTGGATTCCAAATCCAATCTTAATGGGTCTCAAAGGCCCAATAACATCCAATGTCATTTTAATTAAAGTCCAATGGGCTTTTAATTGATTCTTAAGGCATGGGCTTTGGCCATAATGGATCAAACCCAAAATGCCAAGGCCCAATAGGAATCACCCTATTGCCAACAAATCAATTTAGGCCCAATTAAATTCTTTAAAGTGCCAAGTGATGTATTTGGACTTTATGGAATGGGTTTGGGCCCAATTGGATCCAATCCAAAAGTCCAAAACCAAACTTGGTCAAACCAAGCCCATTAAGCCCAAATACACACTTTTAGCCCAATTCATTTTAAAGGCTTATTAACATAATTTAATATTCCAAATATCACAATTATTTTAATTAAAGTGTATTAGCCATGATTAATTAATTAAACTCAATATTTCCAAAATACCAATTAACTTAATTAATCATGCTTAAACCAACATTTATGCTCAACACAAATTGAATCCAAAATAGATCATTTCATTGCTCAACATGCTCTTTGATTTTAACATAAACATTATTGATTTTGATTCTAATCCAATCAAACCAACAATCAACATTTAAACATGCATTTAAACACATTATTTCATGTTACAAAATCAAAAAAATGCAGTCCACTGCACTGTGAAGATTCGGCCAAGGTAGGATTTTTTTTATTTTTTGATTCATTTGATTTATTTCAAATCTAATCATGCATAACTCTAAGTTATCATATTATAAGCATGCTCAAAGCATCAATTTGAAAGAATCATGTTCAAAACATAAAAGCCCCAAATTTTAGGCTCAAGAACCCTAAAAATTTTCATGCTTAAAATTGGCTCTGATACCATTGTTAGTGTTCCTAGAACATGCAAATGATCTAATAAGCATGAAACATGTGATTAAGATCATTATAAGTTGCGGAATATACTTACAATGAACGGATTTGAGCTTTTAAATTTTTGAGAAGATGATCTCCAAGATCCAACCTTTGTAGATTCCAAGCTTTGAGTTAGGAATGAAGATCTCCAAGATCCAACCTTTGTGTTGATTCCAAGCTTTGAGTTGTTTCCCTATCACATTTTTTGATTCCTTGAAGTGCTAGCTAACTTGATTTTGCCACAAAATCAATGAGAATAAAATGGAGAAGCTCACGCCCAAGCCATGTGTTGCTAGGGTTTGTATTTTGTTCAAGTGTTTCAAAATGAGAGAGAGAGATAAGTTTTAGTAAAAGGGTTTTACCCTTTTCACCTAAACTTGGTAGTTGAGAGTCTTGGTTTCACTAAACAAAAACTTGGTGGTTGAAAAGCAAGTGGTATTGGCTTAAATGCCAACTACCCTCCCAACTACCAAATGTGAAGTGGGCCATACATTTGAATTCAAAATTCAAATGTCTCTACGAACATTTTCCGCGACACAGATCCGTTTAATCCGATTAAACGAACTCTCGTCGCTGAATAATTAAATCTTATTTAATTAAATATCGATGCCTCGCAAATATATTACGAAAGTCATTTACGAATTAATTCTAAATTAATTTGTTTGTTCGTATTAAAGTCCGACTTTAATTTCGTAATGAAATCCAATTCATATTAATATATCCAATATATTAATTTTAGCCCATACAAATAAATTAAATAGAAAAATCAAATTTAACTATTAAATTTATTTACCGATTAATTCCAAATTAATCGTGTTCTCTCTCTTCCGAACACATTTAATCCCAGATTAAATAAAGCTTCAATTAATCCCAGATTAATTTTCTCTCTCTTAATTAATCCCAGATTAATTCTAATCGAGTCAACTGTCATCGGTGAATCTTTGGGAAGCGACCCAAGAGATCTCTGGATATGTTGGCAGCAAATCCGGTTATCGGATTATTCGATGAAGTGAGTACCTCGTACCACGTGCTTATCGATTTACAAGACATGGTTGGCTTCTAGCAAAGCACCGTGCCTACCCAATTCTCCAGAAATATTCTTACTAGAATATATAATCTATGGTAGGCGTAGTATACGTCGTATTGCATATAGTGATCCAGTATCAGATGTCACGTGCAAGGCCTGGGGCTGGTATAGTGTCTGCCCCGTATGAAGCACATATCGGATATCAAGCAACTAGTCTATTTGAATCGGATAATCATGACCTTGTCATATTATCTCGATGGTTGCAACACTATAGAGAACTAGTTCTGAATCCCTGCGTGATCATCATCTCCATATGTCTAAAGTGATACTTCCATCTTGACATCACTTCCAATACACTACGATTCTCAATAAACCAAGAAGAGGCGTACACAGAACATGTTAAAGCCCTGGACGACCAAAACCAAAGTTTACCGATTATCACAAGTACTAGCGATGCAAGTCTCAGGTTAAGACCAAATACACCTACCCTGAAACGGACTCCCATAGACACATATACATACTACCAATGGGATTCCGCGGGGTCTATCCAGAGCGAAGCTGTTTTTCGTACCATCGGTAAAACACAACCTCCTATCGCACTTGCATAAGTATCCAATACTTAAACATATGAGAATTGTGCCGTTATACCCTCACAACGCGCACAAGTGTAATACTAGTCTATTCCGCATTATCGATGTCCAGTCTCGATAATACTGCGACTAGGGATATTTAATGATTAAACCTTTATGGATTGATACTGTCTCATATCATCTCAATCCAGAACTAATCATAAGTACTTCTACCATTTCTATATCAAAGTAAATAAATTACAAAACGGTAAAAGGTAATTTCATTACTACATAGTTAATTTTATACAAAAACACAATGTCTTTTACAAACAGTGACGCTATGGGTCATAACTGTCCAACACTATTTTCTTATAGAAAAAAATTATCTTATAACTTATAGTGGGAGCGATATTTGATATCGGTTTCGGAAGTCAGCATTGAACCATAGATCTAAGATTATTCGTAGATTACTACGATCAAGTTTTGAACTTGATTAAGCTTTTGTTATGAATCGTTCATAAAATATGTAAATTATTTGCGCAACAAAAGAAAAGTGAGCTTATTAAAGGTTTGACCTTTATAGTATGACAGTGAGAAAGGTTATACTCAGTAATCTATTGTAGATTCTAAGGAAACTTGTCTCGAGTCACACTAATTGAACAATTAAAGATATGTTGGTTAATGTTGATATTAAACTATATATTTTGGCTAAAGAATGCAAAGTGGCATTCCTGAATGGTTTCTTCGAATAAGAGATCCATTGTGATTTCTTTGTTTGAAGAGTTCATTCTAGAATGGCCCTGGAGTTTATATAATTAGATTATCTGGATTCATCGAGAACGAGGAAGAATCATGTGTTTATAAGAATGTTAGTGGGATCATGATAGTTTTCTTAGTCTTGTATGTAGATGACATCCTTATCATAGGAAATGATATAGGGGTAATGCAAAGTGTGAAAGCCTACATTTGAAAGAACTTCTCCATGAAAGATATGGGTGAAGCTTCCTATATACTAGGTATAAGGCTCTACCGAGATAGAGTTAGGAAGCTTATAAGGTTGTCACAATCGACGTACATAGACAAGATGTTAGAAAGGTACAATTTTACCAACTGCAAAGCAGCAAATGTACCTTTCTGATACGACATACATCTTTCGAAGAAAATGGCACCTCAAACTAAGGAAGAGAGAGTTATGATGTCTAACTTGCCATATGCTTCTTGTATTGGAAACATAATGTATGCTATGTTATGTACTAGACCTGACATCAGTTTCAGCGTCAGAGTGACTAGCCGATATCAATATGATCCATGTAATTATCATTGGACAGCCGTGAAACATATCCTAAAATATCTTAAATGCATCAATGATAAGTTTCTAATATATGGAGAAGATAAGCTACAAGTTAAGGGTTATACAGACTCCGACTTCCAGGGAGATCCAGATGATAGAAAATCTACATTAGGATACATATTTACCCTTAACGGTGGTGCAATTAGTTGGCGTTGTTCAAAGCAAGGCTCAACAGCTAATTCCACCACTAAGGCAGAATTTATAGCGGCTTCAGAAGCTGCTAAAGAAGATGTTTGGATTATAAATTTTATCACAGAACTTGGCGTTGTGCCTAGTATTGTGGATTCGATCCCATTATACTGTGATAATAACGGAGCCATCGCGCAGGCTAAGGAACTGAGGGCGCATTCCAAGTCTAAACACGTGGAAAGGAAATACCGCGTAATTAGAGAGATTATTGAACGAAAAGACATAGCAGACCCGCTTACGAAGGCCTTACCTCCTAAGTTATTCGATAAATATGTGGAGGAGATGGGACTACGGTACCATCCAGATTGGCACTAAGCAAATGGGAGTTTGATGGAGTTGGTGCTTGGAGTGCCAATCTGAATTGTATATTTTATTATTTACTGATAAAATAACTACATTTTTCATTTCATACCTTATTAATGGTATTATCATTACGCGTATTAAATTGATGTATAATAATGCTAAGAATGACATCGACCTTAGAATAGTCTTGAAAATAGGTGTAAACTATTCTTAAAGTAAATATTTCTAGTCATTGGTTTTGGAATATGGTCGAATTCCTATAACCTAGAATACTAGCACATGTTGTATATTGGAATTGGAGTTCCAATGGCTTAACGCGATGTACCATGAGTTTTGGACACTCGTATAAACATGTGGGTATTCGTTGGAGCGAACACTTAGATGCCATGTATGTCAGAAACCTTTCATGGTCTGGCCTCTAGATGTTCGTTGGGTGTGGACCGATGCACTTAGTAATCAAGTGCGAAGTAAGATAGGATCCATCAGCCCGTATGTGTACTATAAAGGGGTTTAGGCATCCATGTGAGTAAAGTTACGATTCTTAAAGACTTTGGCCAAAGCCGATCCCCTAGGGTGGATCGCATCAGTTGTAAAGAATCATTGACATGTCTACATGAGATGTGCGCCTCTGAAACTTGACGGTATATTATATGTTTCCTAAGCACAACTCGGATAGCCTACAATGGAAGGATTGTTAAACATATATGATGACCTCGACTTGTATAGTTCAGAAAGGTCGTTCGTGTTCTTCGCGAATTCAGAGGTGGCCGAATTGCGTATATATTAGCTAGGCTTATATGACGAACGTGTCTGAACTTAGAGAGTCCCAATATGAAGTGTACTCGTTGAGCACTTGGGTAGCCGATTAATTTTTATAAAATATAATATTCTATATTATAATTATCAACTAAGATAATCAAATGTTATTGGATAACATTGATTATTTACTTTAACCTAATTGGATTAATTGGATTAATTCAATAAGTACACAAGGGCTTAATTGTAAAATCATAATCATCTTTACCATTTGAGGATATCATGGTCATTGTAAGTATGTAATAATAAGTGATTTTGGCTTGATTTAATTGGATTAAATCAACGTGGCAAACATTTAACTAATCTATTTCCTAATTTTTGGCTTGATTTAATTGGATTAAATTAAAGTGGGAGACAATGGAGATTAGTCACACCTAATTATACATATTTGGACAAATTAGATTAAGCCCACTTAAAAGTTGATTACAACTTTTATTAATTAAAAATTCCCTAAGTTTTGCTATAAATAGCAAGCTTTAGGAAGGTTTTAATTACAAGTTCAAATACAAGTAAATTCTTAGAGAAATTAGCCTAAGTTAGATAAGTGTTTAGAGAAGATTATGAGGTCTCTACAACATTTCATCTAGGAGAAATCAAGATTAGATCTTGAAGTGAAGCTTGCTTGCGTTGGAAATCGAGATTGGATCTTGAAGTCGAGCTTGCACACTTTTGAGGTTCTCCGACGATTTCAACAAGGAGAAATAGATTGGATCTTGCATCAAGCTTACTAGGTAATGTTTGATCTTCTCATAAGCTATGTTTATTTTTGTATTAGATGCATGATCACATAGCTTAATGTTGAATAAGGCTAATCAATTGTGTTAGGATACTTTAGAAGTATAAACACAACATGCTTGTAATTAGGTCAAAGATGTTCATGTTGGACATGAAATATTTAATTAGAGTTTGGAACTCTAGATTAAAGCTTAGAGCTATGGATGCCATTTTAGATTCACTTGACCACCTTTAGGTGGACTAGAATTGTTCACGAGATATTTCGTATTAGGATTCTAAAATGGTTTGTGTATTGGATTTAAAATTTACGCAAGTGCGTATTTAGAATAAATTTATGTTTTTGGAAAAATATGTGATATTTTGACAAACTTGATTTTTATTCTATAACATGTGTTAATATTGGTTTTGAAATTAAAAATTAATTTTAGGTGTTTTTGGAGTGTTTAGGGAAGACCAGAAGCAATTAGGGTAATAGACCCTAATTGCATCAGCTCTCTGGAATCCAGAGAGCTGAAGCATTTGAAAGCAATTGAAAATAAAAAAGAGAAGACACACAGACATGGGCGCTACAGTGCGCGCGCGCACTGTAGCGCGTGTCTTACACGCACGTCGAGCTCTTCGCGCGCAGTTTTTGTTTTGCTTCGTTCGGGAGTTTCCGGACTCCGATTCTGTCTCAGTTTTTTCCTATACACTCTTAATGGAATATAATATTTCATTAAATGATTTAAAATTACACCCATAATTGATATCCATGGGTTAGACCCATTTCCACTGCCCGGGGCACCGATCTGACCCTAAGGGTTCCACAACTGCCCCAACAATAATCTCGTGTTGTAGTAGTCGAGCTGGTTAGGATTTCATTCAGATGCCATTCATCTTATACCTATTCTAAAATAGGTAATGAGTCTCATACGAGCATTGTATGTGTAAGCCAACCATATATGTTTGTTGTTGATTATGTACTTTGTGATGTATTGGTTGTTATATGTGCTTCGTGGTTGGTTACACGATGATTGTATATATTTCTGGGTGTATATATGTGTTTGATAGAACTTGTAACATATATGGTCAGTGTATGCTTATGTGAAGTGAATGAATGGTTTGAAAACTGATGTGAATATAAGATGTTTTAAAACATGTTTGCTAAGTTGTATTGGTATGTATGTATGTGTAAGAATTCTGAAATTGTGTTTGCATAAATAAAAGAGAAATGTGCTATGGTATGTGTAGGTGTATATGGATCTTGAATGTCAAGTTATTGTAAGTTTATCGTGATTAAATAAAGTTAAAGAAATATTATTTTGGTATTGAAGATAGTCTGTAACCGAATATAAAAAAAAGTTTTGAATAGAACAAATTATGTTTTGATTTGAAGTAAGTATGTTGGTTTTATCGATTTGATGATGTTTCAAAGATGCTTAATCGTAATAGAGTATAATAAATCTGACTCCACGTCTCGTATGATGGAAATGGATTTGATGTAAAATGACTTGTTCTGTGATGTTTGGAATGATACTTTGTGAGATTCCAATGTTTGGCTAATAAATTAGCATATATTAGAAATTGTCATGGTAAAGTATAAAAGATAATAAAAGTTTATAAATCTAAACTTGTAACAATTTAGGAATTCTGATAAACTGCTAATACGTTAGCTTTGTTTGTTTGTTGTATATGTTTGACTTGTTTGTTGTAATACTAGCATGGTTACTTACTGAGTTTTGAAAACTTACACCAAACAAGTTTGCTAGTTTTGTAGGTTGGCTTCCAGATTGGTCAACTAAGACAGCTTTGGAAGTCATGCTCGAGACGCAGATCACCCAAGCGACAGTCACCCTCGTAAGTGTCCTGGGAGAAGTTTTAGAAGTTTAGGATGTTTGGTTACTATTTTGATTGTCATGCTGAGCACACTATTTGTAATAAATAAATATTTTGATTGCTTACGATATTTTGGGCACAGAGCCCTTGAGTGTTGATAGATGATGTGGGCACGAAGCCATTAGGATATGATTTTGATGTGTTTTTTAAGACCTGATGTTCTTTTGTTTGTTTGATGTTTTCTTAGGGTGTCGTGGTAGTCCAAAATAGTCCACAATAGTCCACGATAGTCCACATGCCGTACCTGGCGTGCTAAACCCCATACCCGAGGTGTCGCGGTTGCGTCTCCATACCTAGAGTGTCGCAGTGATATCTCCATACCCGGAGTGCCGTACCTGGCAAACGAAACCCCATACCCGAGGTGTCACGGTAATATCTCCATACCCGGAGTGTCGTACCTGGCGAAACTGATGCTGATACTGATGTGGGCCCCGCCCCTAGAGTGCCATACCCGGCAAGACTGATACTGATAATGATGTGGGCCTCGCCCCCCAGAGTTCCATACCGGCCAGACTTGATACTGATAATAATGTGGGTCTCGCCTCCAAAATGCCATACCCTGCAAGATTGCTACTGATGCTGATGTTCCATTCCAACATATTGTATGAGAGGTGGTCCATTTTCGAACCGAGTTGATAAAGTGGGCCTCGACCCTGGGATTCATTCCCAAAACTGCTGGTGAAGTGGGCCTCGCTAGGATTCATTCCCGTAACTGTTGGTGAAGTGGGCCTCGACCCTGGGACTCATTCCCAGATTTATTCCGATGTGGGCCTCGACCCTGAGATTCATTCCAAAACTGAGATTCATTCCCGGATTCATTCCGAAACTGAGGTTCATTCCCGGATTCATTCCGAAACTGAGATTCATTCCCGAATTCATTCCGAAACTGAGATTCATTCCCGGATTCATTCCGAAACTGAGATTCATTCCCGGATTCATTCCGAAACTGAGATTCATTCCCAGATTCATTCCGAAACTGAGATTCATTCCCGGATTAATTCCAAAACTGAGATTCATTCCCGGATTAATTCCAAAACTGAGATTCATTCCCGGATTCATTCCAAAACTGAGATTCATTCCCGGATTCATTCCAAAACTGAGATTCATTCCCGGATTCATTCCAAAACTGAGATTTATTCCCGGATTCATTCCAAAATTGAAATTCATTCCCGGATTCATCCCAAAACTGAGATTCATTCTCGGATTCATCCCAAAACTGAGATTCATTCCATGATTCATCCCAAAACTGGGATTCATTCCCAGATTCATCCCAAAATTGTGCTCTCTGGTGCTTCTTGCCTACAAAAGTCTTTGGTCGCCCCCAGGGTCTACTTGCAATTTCTTTTTGTCAATTCTTTTCCGGTGACTGCTCAATTTCCTTTGGTCCCACGGCTCAAGATCCCAATATATCGCTTATTCGCGGGGTGGTAGACTTGTTGCCCCCAGATTTAGCTTTCTGCTCTCCGCTGTTTGCACTTGGTCAAGGTGGATCACATGGTGTGGCATTCCATATCATCATACTATATTACATGCTACGAAATAATCCCAATAGTTATACATATTATCGTCCTCAAGGAATGCCCAGTAATGAAACCAGAGAACCTTCAAAACATTCGACGCAACTCAAATTCAAGTCTTTGAATAAATGATCTGAGCCAGACTCAAAGTGTGTGTGTGTAAAGGTTCCTTTGTAAATTCATCCCCAGGTAAGCCAACTCAATGATTTCGTCAAAAAAAATTGGGATCGATGGGTCAAACCAACCTAGATGTCTCAATTGTGCCTACAGTTGCTTTTCTGTTCTCAATGTGGTAGGTTTTCTTTCTCTTTTGTCTCTTTCTTTTCTTCTTTTCATTTTGAACTTTTTTTTCTCTTTTTTTTTTTCTTTTTTTTTTCAACACACATACCCTTTAAGGTAGCATTTCTCCTCATGGTGGTCCTAATAATCGCCCATGGGTAGCTTCACGCTTTTCGGTTATAGGTGGTGCAATTCTTTTCTTTAGAGACTTTTCTTTCATTTTCAACCATACCACACATCATAACATAAGCAAATCAAGATAGACATCTAGCAAACGGTCATTCACCGACCTACAATTTCTTCAACTAGTCACCTTGCCAACTACTCAGGTTTTCACCGCTAAAAACCTATAGTGAAGTGCTTACGAGTCTAACATAGATCAATCACTCAAAGTATCAGATAAAAGCACATCAAGAGTTTATCGTTTCTAAGATTTCACACTAAAGAAAACGATTTCATCATTGGACTTAAGTCTAACTATCAACGACTAAGAACAAACATTTTTTTTTTTTTTTTTTTTTCTGAAGGCCCCCCAATGGTCTTTCTATCCTTGCAGTAAAGTTCTATGTCCCTCGGTTTCCTTTTCCCGATATCCATGTTTGCTAAACTCTTTTTGACAAATCATTTTTTCTTCTCTAACCCAACAGATATCTATGATGGCTTTTAAGACACGGGGTTAACATGATGCATGTATGCATGAGATGCATGAGATACGTGCGATGCATGGAATATATAAGTCGGCCCATTATCATTTTAAAGCATTCAGTCATACTATTGCGCGGTGCAAACTTGTCCCAATTGAAAAGGCCCAACAGGTTTACACTTTTGCGATAACATGGCTAAACAACTCCAAATGATAAAAGGCCTAAACACAAAATGGCCCATTGGCATTCCAGAAGCTTTTGGCCCAACTGTAAAAGGACACGAACTCGTCCCAGTTTAAATGGCCCAACAATGTCACATCTTTTGACAAAAGGTCCAACTGGATCCAAATGATGATGGTCCAAAACATAAACACAAAATAAATAATTTCTATTAGTTCTACGACTAAGGTTCTCATGTGGGTTTACAGAAGTGCGGACAAAAGCTCTCGTTGAAGAAGGATTGCCCATAACTAGGACTCCCCACTCAAGGGTTCAAGCGACCAAGTGAGCGCACCTTTTTTATACACTAAGGTACGTGCCAACAAGTTATGGTGCGTGACTGACTGTCAAATGGATTTCCCATTGTAGATTCCCCAGAGAGAGGGTGGAGCGAACTCTCTTAAATACCCAAGTCTCTTAGGCTCTTATCTCCTTGGTGACAGGAATAAACAACAAGTCCTCCAATTAGTCTGTCACAATGAGCTACAAGTAATGATCATCTCGATGCCTTCACAGCTTTTCCTTATAGAAAGGTAGTGAATGAAGGAAGACATCAAACCATCACCTAGACTTAACAATACCTTTGATTAAACCCTTTCAACCCATTATAGACACGGTTAACTAAAGCACAAATTATAAACATCACAAGACATGATTTCAAGGCCAATTCTCTATCCCCAGTGGAGTCGCCAGACTATAGGACACATAAATTGGTGACGCTGTTCTAGGCTCGCAGCCTAGTTGGGAGTACGGAGTAGCCAACGAGGGACTACACCGGAGAAATAACATGGAGTCGCCACCCAATGTGAACCGGGAAAATATGATTTAAGGCCGCACTCACCCCTCACAAGGGAAGACCTCAAACCGTTGGGTTCGGAATGGTTCCTTACTTATGCCACTTGTAATGATGTGATTTGTGCAATAAACTAACCGAATATACGCAACATGCTCAAGAACAACCTATATCTAGTTCATGTTCATAAAGATAAATCCTATGTCTAAGTTTGCATGCTTGGAAAGTAAGTCCTCATAACACACGACAACACACGGCAATCTCATGAACATATTTCAATTATATAATGCGAAAAGCAAACAACAACATAAACCTAATGCAAATTCCAAATGCAAAACAAATAACTACTCATGCTTAAAAATAAACAACTAAATCATGCTTAAAAAATAAATAACATACTTGACTAAATCATGCTCAAACACAAAGTTGGATGAAACGAAATATGTGTGTCTCTCAAGCGATACGTGGCGTTTTATCCCGAGTGCAGACCGCACTACAGTCCATTCGGATTCGACTATGAAATTTACGTCCGGGTTTCCATCCGATATACCACAAAAGAGAAAACGCATTCCGTTCTCTCGGAATTCACATCATGCATCAACAAACGACTCTCATGTGATAATATATTAAAAAAAATAAAAAAAATGAAGAATAATAAATAAAGAAGGGGTGACCTCAAGTCTAACCTCTTTTGTCGTCTCTCGAAAGCACGTTACACGGCCGTCGGAAGGGTTGATATTCCACAGTTTTTCTGGTTCACTAATCCAACATTTTTCCTCGCTGTTTCACTGTTCGGGCTGCTATTTTTTACTCCATTTTATGGTGTTTCTGGTTGCGGTATTTGGTTTACTGGTTTGCGGTAACGTGGGGCTTTTTTGGTTTGTAGTTTGCGGGTTTTACGGGGTAGTTTTTTGGTGCAGTTTTGGGGCGAATTCTGGGCAGTTTTCAGTGGTGTTTGCGGCTGTGAAGGGGTTGTATTATGTGTGTTTGAAGGAATTGAAGGATACGTGGTGTCGAGTGAGGGCTGTGCATTGAAAGGGGAAAAATACGTGTTGAGTGGCTATGTAAGGGGACGTGTTGAGTGGTGCGTTAATGGGAGGGGTAGTGGACGTGTTGAAGAGGGCTGGTTTGCGTGAGGGTACGTGAGCGTTGAGTGGGCTTTAGGTTTGTGTGTGCAGTTTGTGAGTGTGGCAGGTGGCGCTAAGGCTTGATGGTGAGGCAATAACGTGATGAAGGGGCAGGTGGCGCTAAGGTAAATAGGCCATTAGCGTGAAGGGTTTGTGGCCATTTTATATTTTTGCGTGAGGGGGGCTGTTAATGGCGTTTATTAGGCGTGAGTTGCGTGGACTGTTGAGCTAGGGTTTATTTCTTTCGTTTGTGATTTTTTGTGAGAATGAGCTCTATGTCTTAGATGTGTGGTGAAAGGTTCTTTTTATAGGCAAATGGATGGGGACTTTCCTTATTTGAGAAGGAGAATGATTTATGCATTAAAGGGAATATCTTTTAAATTAGTATGGGATAAGAAAATCTTTTAATTAGAGAAGTGATTTGATTTAATTTGATTTATTCTCTTTTAGTTAGGGATATGATTTAGTTTAATTAGGCAAAGGATCCATGAGATTTATTTAATTTAGGAATGGGATTTGGCTTGATTTATGCATGTGTTTAATGTGTGTTTTGTTATTTAGGAAGGTGTATTGGGCGTGTGGCTTAGGGTGTTTGGTTTGGTGATGTGTGGGCTTGGTCCATTTGGTGGGCTTGGCTGTTTGGTTTAGTGATGTGTGGGCTTGGGTGTTTTTGGGCTAAGGATGTGTTTTAAAATGGAGGTCCAACAAGCGAACCCGCAGCTACTCTAGCGAATTAAATCCAACAATGTGTCAATTATTGACTCTTCCCTTCCAACGTCCGTTTCCCGTGACTTCCACAATAAAAGAGGTAATGTCTCCATACGAGACTCATCATCGGGACTTATATGCAAAAATACAGTGCCTACAATAACCATCACAATACTCAAAAGATCCATAATTAAACTATTAACATACATACGTGCTCTTATAACGAACGTAAACTCTTATATAAAAACATACATCCATAGTCACAACCAGAAGTGACACATAACCATAATACTCTTATGATGTTGATAATATGAAATCTGTCAATCTCTGTCATCATTAAAATGGAAAACGTAAAACAATCTCTTTCAAAAAAAAATCTCGAAACCACATTTGAAAAACTCATTTTCTATAAACAAAATCAATTTAAAAATTCATCATCGTAAATCTGTATCAAGCATCCAGCGTAACTCAACTGGACGAAACATAATGAACGCCCAATGCCCAAATCACGCGCATAAATCGGACAATGAAAAAAATGATCCCATGTCGACAGAGGATAACGGGTCGATCCACTGCAGTGGGACATATCCATATATAAGCGCCACAGCTGAAACATATCATATCAAATTATAAAACCATAAAAACCATATACAAGCACCGTGATGGAAACATATCATATCATATATTGATACAAAATTTTCAAAATACAAATGAACGTACACTTTTCGAGTTGCGCGCACTGACCGTACATTGTACGAACTATATCGATAGAGTAGTGGGCCAGTCTTTTTCCGATGGTTTGGACCAAATAACAAGCGGCCCATCTAAAGTTTTTGAGCGTTTCGACGGAAAAAAAGTTTTATGGTTTAAAAACATCAAAATTATTTTCGAGCGATGACATAGAAACAAATCATCAAGTACTCGATGGAAACATATTGATAAATCTCAAAACATAAAAACGTGAATCAAGCGTCGAGGCGGAATCATATTCTTTATCTTTATAATAAAATCAAAATATCTGAAATCTTTCTTCTTTCTTCTTTCTTCTTTTTTTTTCAAAAAAATTTTATGCAAAAATCAAATACCAAGTTTTCAAAACATAAATGAAAATATGCGTCCACGATTCATACTATCAACATCATAGAATTTCTCACCCAAAAACACATTGAATTCATATCAAGTATATATACATATACCTATATAGACGGCATATTTTTTAACGTAGTATACATATATACATACATAATTCATAGCATACGAACATGTATAATAATCTGAATCACCCATATCAATCAAAACCATTGCACTTCATTACTATATACTAGAATAAAACCAAGTTTCAAACATGAGACCTGTATAGTCTATACATAACATAAAACTTACTCAGACGATCAGATACCTTGTAGCTAAGTCACCGACACCTAAACCTTTACTCTGATACCACAACTATAAACACCCCGCCAGAGTCAAGGTGCTACCGACATGAGACAGGATTGTCCCATCTCCATAAGCCTATAAATTAAGAAAAATGGGCATGATATATCCTAAAACTGGACAACCTTGAACAAAGTCCAGCATCAAAACGAAAACTGAAATAGACATCATATATAAAAAAGACTTAGGTCCATACAAAACACATCAAAATCAACACTTAAGGGCTCGTGCCCACATCATCTATCAACACTCAAGGGCTATGTGCCCACAACATCATAAGCAATCAAAAATTTTACTTAATAAATACAAACATTGTGCTCAACACAACAAATAACATATTAATCACAAATCCTAAACCTCTAGAACTTTTCCCAGGACACATGCGAGGGTGACTGCCGTTTGGGTGATCCGTATCTCGAGCATAACTTCCAAAGCTATTGTGGTTGACCAATCTAGAAGCCAACCTGCAAAATTAGCAAACTGACCATGCTAGTACTATAAATAGAACCTACAAGTCAAGCATATCATAAACTTTACATAATAACCAAATTTTTATGAGTTCAGTGTCAGAGTTGGTGTTCGGCGCTCCAGATTTTATTGTATTTATTGTAAATACAATTTACATTTATATTTTATTATGAATAAAATTTAGTAGTTTTCACCAATATAATATTTTATATGGTTAAGGCGTAAATGACATTGGAATGAATAGTTATGACGGACGCCGCATTGTCACTCAGAATCGTCACAATACAATTCATTCTTAAAATGATCCTGGTCAAGGTTACATACCTGGTCAGTTAGTAAAACCCGTGAGACCGGTATATGTTTTATATTAGAATTGTTCTAATGGTATATCTCAGTAAATCATGAGTCTTGAGAGACTCATATAAACACGTAGGTATTTATTAGATAAATACTGAACGACTCATTCGAAGATTCCTGATAGATGGTACACCAACGTCAATAGGATTCTTTAAGAGTCGAGTAGCATATTAGCTCATTTGACTTGTGATACTATTATGGATATGTGAGATATCCTCCACACTTTAATGGCAGTCACATCAATGATCTTTTAAGATCAGACCTCCGCCTGTTCGTCGGGTATGGATTGATACTCACGATATCATATGATATATCCAGAGAGGATCTGTCAGTCCTGTGTAGGGGATTTAGGTATCCAATTTGTGATTCTTTGAAATCTTTGGTCGAGGTATGATTCGGAAACAAGTTCTGAATATTTATTTAAGAACCATAATTATGTCTCGACACATGAATTGTTCATAGCGGAGATTTGACGTTTATTATATATCTCCAGAATGATTCGGATAACCTATGACAGAGGGATTACATATATGCAATGACTTCGACTTGAATGATTAAACTCAATTATTTGTGGTCGTCGTAATTTGTGAGTGGACAAATTACGGACATAGAAATGGTTTGCGTGACAGATAACCTAAATATAGAGAGTCCCGCAATATAAAGTGTACTCATTGAGCACTTGGGGAATTAATTATAGATAATTCAGATTATTCATAATTACACATACGTATTAAATAATGTGTATTTGTATACGATAGATAATTTTGATTAGATACACATTATGACCAATTAGATTTTGACACTTGTTTTTGATTATTATTAATTAATTATTAATAATGATAAATGGAAGAATATTCTTGGAATCTTTTTCCATAATTTATTTTGTCTTTTTGTTAATAAGTATTAAATAAATTGATTAATTGTTAATTAATTTATTTTTTGGTTAAGAATATTATTTGGAATATTCTTAACAATTTGGCCAATTTTAACTGGCTAAACCATGTATTTTTGACACCTGAATTTATTAACAAAATATCAAAATAATTATGTCATTTGGATAAGATCAATTATGTGTCAAAATATTGGACTAAAAAATTATTATTTTTTGACTAAAAATGGCTACAATTTTCGGCCACATGAGAAAATAAAATATAAATGAAATTGTTTCATTTTGCAAAGGCTTGGTCATTTCTCATGAGTTGAGAACAAAAAGAAAAAATGGGTTAGGGTTTTGAAATAAAACAACAACACCAACGGAAGAAGAAAATTGAAGAAATTGGAATTTGTATTAAGGTAAAATCAAATTCCTAATTTCTATTTTCTTGATTTTTGTTTCCTAAGCATGAAAAATATATATGAGATATGTAAATTGTATGTATTATTCACATATGTATCTTGGATATATATTTGGTGCAAAAATTTGGTGTTGGTTGTTTAATTAACCTTGACAATTTTCTTTTGTTAAGCATGTGTATAAGATTAATTAGTGAATTAATCTCTAAATAAAATTGCTATTCTATAGTAAGTATTGCCACTAAAATATTGTCTAGAATTTTTCTTGGAACTTTATATTGTGGTGATTAATTTTGGTGTAAATTAATTGGATTAATTTGTGAATAAATTAAATTTTGGCATGAAAAAAAGATAATAACTTTTCTGGATCAGATCTGATTTGGTGCCCTAAAACAGAATATTTTTCATGGAAAAATATGTTATTTGGATGATTTTGGATGTGTATTGGGTGGTGGATTAATTTCGAAAATTGTTCCGGGGTGAAAACACGTGAAAATGGCGAAATTTGCGTCGAAACGGGCTCGCCGTGTCACGACTGTCCAAACAGTGAATGGGTCACTGTTTGGGCAGTACAAGGGCGGACCAGTCACTGCCTAAGTGACCGGGTTGGCCCGGATTGGCGGTTGGTCATCCAACTTGACCGTTTACCCGTTACGCGTTATGTTTGTCAAAAAATATTTTCGTAAAATAATTCGTCCTGTTTCAAAATATATTATATTATTAATTGTTAATAAATAATATATTTAAACTACTTTGGGTGAATTAAAAATATTTGATATTAATTAATTCACTCAAGAAAAATTTTAAAATATTTAAAATCCATTTTCGCCCTTTTACCGTGCCTCCGCTGCGCTTACCCCAACAAAAATGACATCAGAACGTCTGATCCCGCATCTGGAATAATTTTTCATGCTTTAAATATTTGATATTTAATTCAATTTATTTTACACATGCTCAAGAATTATTTAATTGGATCAATTATTTTAACTATTTGATAGTATTTTAAAAAATCTCTATAATAAGGCTTTATTTTCTGTGAGTGTATTGTACATTATTTGGTCCGTCTCGTCAATACTGATATAAATAATTTTCCTAATATTATGGTTGTACCTGCCAAAGTAGTGCAGCTATGGTTCATGGAAATTTATTTATACCGATAAAATTTATTTAATATGAAACAAATTCGAGCGAAAGTGTATACCAATAGATGCCAAAGCAGCGAGGGAGTGCATAAGTACCTTGGATTTGTTCATTGATGAGTATTGCCTTGGATATGCCCCATCTAATAGATGTCAAAGCTGTGAGGATCAGAAACGATTCATGACCTATTTTAAGAGTCACATTGGATGTGATTGATAATTGTTATCTACTTTCAAATATATTTGGCCACAATGTGCCAAAGCTGTTTATCGAAATGTATTTGTGAGATCTACTTCCTACTATGGAATTTAATTTAATTTTAAATTCTCGTATTTTGTTGGGGATTATCAATTTATGTAAAATAATGGGAGAAAATCCTTATATTAAAATTTTATAATATGTTGGATGTTTTATGATATTGATGATATTACTTTTATCTGCTAATTCATATTTCTTTTGTTAAGTTTGTGATGGCAGCTACTACTTCTTCTAATCATTTTTCACATGTCCGGGATGCGAACAAACTGAAAGTTTCTGAGAACTTTTCTGAATGGGAATTGGATTTTAAGATTGTCTTGAGATCTGAGAAGTTGGGTTATGTGCTGGATAGTCTAATACCATTAGATATTGCTCCGGAGTTGACACCTGAAGAGAGGAGACATTTCTCAAATGGAGAGATGATGATCTGAGAGTCAGGTCATGTTAGTGTTCCTAGAACATGCCAAGGATCTCTAAGAGTGATTCGTATGTGAATAATTAAAGAGAGTTGCGGAAAATACTCACAATGATCGGTTGAAGTCCAAAATTTTTTCCATGGATGATGGAAGCTCCAAGCCTTCTTTTAGTGTTCCAAACTCATAGGTGAATTCCCTAACACCTTGATTCACTCCTTATGTGCTAGCAAGAACTAATTTTGTGAAAGAAAAATTTTCCCTTCCAAAGGGTATATGTTCGGCAATTGAGAAGGAGGAAAGAGAGATGAAATGTTTTTGTTATGTTGTGTGTTTCTTTACAAAAACAAAATGATGTAATTATTTTCCAAAAACAAAAACAAGGTTGGTTAAAAGTAAGTGGTCTTGTGAAAACCAATTACTTTTGCCAAATACCACCATCAATTTTGACAAGTGATGTGAGATGTGGGTCCCACCCAATTTTGAAATCAAAATTCAAATTGGCTTGTTCAACATACTTCGGGCTCATATACGTTTAATCCGATTAAACGAATTTTCTGTCGACACGTAATTAAATCCAATTTAACTAAATAATAATGTCTCGCAAAATTATTTCGAAAGTCGCTTACGAATTAATTCCAAATTAATTCGTTCGCTTGAATTAAAATCTAATTTTAATTCCGTATTGAAATTCGATTTCAATTAATATATCTAATATATTATTTTAGCCTATATAAATAAATTAAATAGAAAAATCCAATTAACTATTAAATTTATTTTACCGATTAATTCCAAATTAATCGCGTTCTCTCATCTCGACGAATTTTAATCCCAGATTAATTCTTTCTCTGATAATTAATCCCAGATTAATTCTAACCGTAATTAATCCCAGATTAATTTTCTATTTCATAATTAATCCTAGATTAATTATGTTCGAGTCAAATCTCATCGGTGAATCTTTGGGAAACGACCCAAGAGATCCATATGTTGGCAGAAAATACGGTCATCGGACAATCCGAACACGTGCGTACCCAGTACCATGTTCTTACCGATTTACAAGACATGGTTGGCTTCTAGCAAAGCACTGTGCCTACCCAATTCTCCAGAAATATTTTTTAGAGGATATATAATCTTTATCAGGCGTAGTATACTAAGTATTGCGTATTACGATATAGTATCGGATGTCACATGCTATGCCTGAGGATGGAATTGTGTCACTGGTACGAAGCATATATCGGATCACTAGTATTAAAATCTATAATCGGATAATCATGACCTAGTCATATTATCCCGATGGCTACAGTACTTAAGAGTACTAGTTCCGTATCCTACGTGATCATCATCTCCATATGACTAAAGTGATACTTCCATCTTGACATCACACCCAATACACTACGATTCTCAGTATACCCAGAAGAGGCGTACACAGAACCTATTAAAGCCTCGGACGACCAAAACCAAAGTGTATTGATTGTCGCAAGTATTAGCGATGCAAGTCTCAGGTTAAGACCAAATACACGTACCCTGATTTGGATTCCCATAGACACATAGTCATACTACCAATGGGATTCCGAGGGTTTTATCTAGAGTGAAGCTGTTCCCGTATCATCGGTAAACAGAACCTCCTATCACACTTGCATAAGTATCCAATAATTAAATATATGAGAACTATACCGTTAAGCTTTCATAACGTGCACAAGTGCGATACTAGCATATTCCGCATTATCGATGTCCAGTCTCGATAATACTAAGACTAGGGATATTTAATGATTAAACCTTCCGTGGATTAATACTGTCTCATATCTTATTAATCAGGTACTAATCATATGGACTTTTATCATTTATATATTCAAGTAATCCAATTATAAAATGATAAAAGAGCAATTTTCTTTGTCACATAGTTAATTTTGTACAAGAACACCATGTCCTTTACAAAATAGTGATGCTATGGGTCATAATTGTCCAATAATCTCCCACTTGGCCTATAGCCAATCACTCAAATGTCTAACATCTGAACTATGTATGGGTCGCTTATGCTTATGCTGAGATATCGCTTTCGCCAGCGGATTTACAAGGTTATCATCTGATGTGATTTATTCGATCATCACATCGCCACGATGTGTGATCTCACGAATCAGATAAAACCATCGAAGTACATACTTGGATCGTTGATGAGACCGTATTCTTTAGCCTGTGCTGTAGCCTAGCTCAGCTGCTAACAGAACTACTCCTAATCTAATTAGGAATTTTATAGATCCAAAATACTTCTTCTGCTGCCTCAGCTGCTGCAATATAATCCGCTTTTGTTGAATCGGTAACAATATCTTGCTTGGAAGATTTCCAGCTCACTGTTCCGTTGTTCAAACAAAATACGTACCCTTATTGCGACTCAAAGTCGTCTTCATCGGTTCAGAAACTTGCAACGGTGAACCCAGTCAATTCAAGTTCTCCTTCTCCATAGCTTAAGAAAGCATCCTTAGTTCGTCTAAGATACTTAAGGATGTTCTTAACATCAATCCATTGACCATCACTTGGATCGGCCTGATTGTGACTCCAAATGCTCAAAGCATATGAGACACCAGGTCGCATACATGTCTTTCAACGTACGAGTTCTCGGAGAGTGCCAACAACTTTTAGATCTATCCCAGTACATCCTTATTCCTAAAATATAGGTTGCATCTCCCAAGTATTCCATGGAGAATTTTAATGAAAGCCAAACTTTCACCGATTGTTAACATGGGAATGTTATTTCCAAGAAATAATACATCATCAATCTATAAGACATCCAATGTCAGTGCGCTCCCACTAACCTTCTTATATACACAAGAAACATCTTCGTTTTGAATGAAACCATATACCATTATGATCTCATCAAAACGTTGGTTCCAAGAACACAATGCGTACTTCAATCCATAAATGGATCGAATTAACTTGCACACCTTGTTTGCATGTTTTGGCACGATAAAACCGTCAGGACATTGTAAACATCCTCCAAAAGGTTTCCGTTAAGGAAAGCGGTTTTGACGTTCAGCTGCCATATTTCATGAATGAAATATGCAGCACTTGCAAGCATTATCCAAATGGATTTAATCATGGCAACGTGTAAAAGGTTTCATCGTAATCGACACTCTGTTGATGACGATACCCTTTTGCTACAAGCCTAGCTTTGTACGTTTGTATGTTGCCATCCATGTTTGTCTTCACCATGAAGACTCATTCGCTACCAATAGGCACAATGCCTTCTGGTACATCAACCAATGTCCAAACTTGGTTGGTATACATGGAATCCATTTCGGACTTCATGACATTTTGCCATAAACCGGAGTCGATACCCTGTATCGTTTCCTCATACGTAATCGGTTCAGTATCTTCAATAAGACTGATGTCTACATGAGGTGAGATCAGAACCCATACCTCTTAGGTTGTTTCATGACTCTCTCCGACCTACGTGGTTCTTGTGTATTAGAATATTGTGGAGCAGTCTCATCCCTGATGAACTGTTCGTGTTCCGTAAGGGGATCAGTGCCAGGAACAGTATTACTCCGATTTTCATCGAGTTATACTTTCCACCCATTTACCACTCCATTTAGGTATTCCTCTTAGGAAAACCGCATGGAGAGCAACAAATATCTTTGTTCTGTTGTGAGTTGTAGAGGTAATATCCTTTGGTTTCCCTAGGATAACCAATTACAAATAGGCGCGAATCTGATTTGGGTTCTAGTTCGGTACCATCCAAACATATGCCCAGCATTCCCAAATCTTCAGGAATGTGAAACCCGGTTTCTTTCCTGTCTATATTTTATATGGAGTCTGTCCAACAGACTTTTCGGAACCTTATTCAAAATAAATGTTGCATTGCTCAATGCGTATCCCATGAAGGAAATTGATAGCTCAGTGCAACTCATCATTAACCTTACCATGTCCAACAAAGTTCGGTTTCTCCGTTCGGACGCACCACTCAATTGAGGTGTTCCGGGACGAGTCCACTATGAAAGAATACCATACTCTTTCAAGTAATCGAGAAACTTATTGCTCAAGTATTTTCCATTTCGGTCCAACCGTAATATATTAATACTTTTGGCCGTCTGTTTTTCTACTTCGTGTCGAAACTCTTTGAATTTATCAAAAGTTTCCGATTTGTGTTTCATAAGATACACATAACCATAATGCGATGCAACATTCGTAAATGTTACGAAGTACTCATTACCACCTCTAGCCTAGCTAGACATGGGCCCACATATGTCACCATGAACGGGGGCTAACAGCTCGATGGCACGTACGCATTTACCTTTAAAAGGCATTTTAAGCACTTTGCCTAATAAACAAGATTCGCAAACATCATTTGAATTAGGATCAAATCCGTCCAAGTATCCACTCTTCAAAAGTATGGATATACGAGTCTTGTTAATATGTCCCGGACAACAATGCCACAAATAAGTCTCATCTGATTTACTCAGTTTGAACTTTTTGTTTGTCATGTTATATGTTTGAGATTCATTTATATTCGAAATATAAATATTGTTATTCACATCTAATGTATATATCTCAATATCATCTTAAAAAAAACACCAGGTGTTTTGGAATATAAAGGTATACCTGCAACAGGTTGAACTAGATATATAGATAATGTTTCTAGTCAAACTAGGTACATTATAACATTTTCCTAATTTAAGTACATGCCCAAATGGCAGTTCTAAAAGTTAGGTTCCCACAGCCAAAACAACGACTCTTGTCCCGTTTCTGACTCGTAGGTAGATCTCATCTGAAGTTAGTCTTTTGCTAATCAGCAGATCCCGCACATCAATACATATGTATGTACCACACCCAGTATCAAAATCCAATTTTAAAACTAGCAGTGGATATGTTTATGAAAAACATATCTGAAGTCTGAGCCTTGCCCGCCTTCACTTCCTTTATGTCTACCATTGTCCATACGACAGTCACGCTTCCAGTGACCCCATTTGCCATAATTTAGGCAGACGTCTTGGGATATGTCCTTTGTCTTCCCAGAAGACTGTGACGATTTTGCCTTTGCCCATTTTCTTCACACCCCCAGAAACCTTCGGCCAAGCCTTGGCCTTCTAGGATGTCAAAGTAAGATGTGCTTGCGCTTCTTACCCTTTTGGAAGCTCTGGCTCTGCTTCTTGAGCATAGCCATTAACTCTCCAAGAGTTTTCCCTTGGTTCAAAATGAACCCGGCCCAGCATTCGGGTAGAGACTGTAAGATCAAATATATGGAAGTCTCGGCCTCGTAGGTAATCCCCAGCTAACCTAGCTATTCGATGTCAGCAATCATCTGCGACACCTAGTGCTCGACAGATGTACCCTCTGACATACGCGAGCGAAAGAGCTTCTTTTGCAATTCTTACTTCTGAAATTTAAGGTTAGATCTGTGAAGATCCTTCAACTTCAACATCATACTATAAGAATCTAATCCTTAGTTCTGACGACGAAATTAAGGAGTCATTGCGGCAAGCATAACAGATTGAGCACTAAAGTTATCATCACAATGAGTCTTCTAAAGCTCATGCTCTACTATTTGCTTAACTCCACGCTTAGGCCCGAGAGGTTTCTCTATCCAATAGAGTAACTTCTCAACTCCTAGGACTATCCAGAGATTCATTTCCCAATCTGGAAAATTGTGCTGTTAAAGACATTTTTCACCTAGGATTATGTCCTTTGACGCTAATCTTTCATGTTATATTGATTGCTATAGTCCAACCATCCAATCAATGATTTTGGGTACAATCAAATGTAATGATTACTATAGTCCAACTATATAATCAACTACAAATGAAGTAGTGTGTTGTACAGTCTAACTGTTCAATGAAAGCAATATTAAATATTAGTCCAACTAATATATTTATAACAATGATAAATAAAATAAAAGAGCGCGTATTGGCAAGTATTTAAATGAAATTGTAAATTTAATACTTGCCTCCCACTATTTTTTGGTGAGCCTCTAACCTTCTGTGGAGTACTCGGGAAACCTAGTTTCCTAGTGGGCTAGGATCCCGTTAAATAACACACAACCTTGACTTTGGCCAACAAGTTGTATGAAACTTAACTAGGTAGATCTCTAAGATCAATTGGATCCCATCCAATTCCTAGATCCAGTAGGTGGACCTCCAAGTCCGAAACATATATCCAATATATATAAATATATCCAAAATATTTCCTAACCTTTTTCCTCTGAATCAACTAATCATTGGCTTTAGCTCAACAAACTTAATGATTCCAGTTAAGCGCGAACCATTGACAGTGGGATACCTTTGTAATCCATGTCGATGAACTAAAAGTGACATTGACTTTGGCCAACAAATCACAACCGCCCAAGACATGCGATATAGAACAAAGCTTTCGTGGTTCAAACACATCCGCGATGGACATTGATCTTGACTTTGGCCAATAAACCAATGTCAATCTTGGATCTTCAGAGAGAACCACTCAATAGAAGAAAAACGCTTAATATTTGATGAGGGTTTTTCGCGTAAATTGGCAAACAATTTATTATCTTTGATTAGGTCTCATCATACACCCTTAAGCATGCATTCTAAAAGCATAATAAGGTGTGAAATAATTAATAATGATATACAGATGGATATATAACAAACTTTGTTCCTAGAATAAATCTCTCCATTTCCTCTCTCCCGATAGCACTATTCTTACTTCTACCCAATTACATAACACTAAAAGAAACCTCATTTGCATTGAAGGGAATTGGTGAGAAGAGAAATACAAAGAGAATATAGATAATAGGCTGGACACGCAAGTCCAATTTAGTGCATTTTAGACTTGGATTCCAAATCCAATCTTCATGGGTCTCAGAGGCCCAATTAATATCTAATACTATTTTAATTAAAATCCAATGGGCTTTTAATTAATTCTTAAGGCATGGGCTTTGGCCATTATGGATCAAACCCAAGATGCCAAGGCCCAATTAGGAATCACCCTATGCCAAAAAATCAATTTAGGCCCATTAGGCCCAATTAAATTATTTAAAGGCCCAATTGTCATATTTGGACTTTATGGAAATGGTTTTAGGCCCAATTGGATCCAACCCAATTCAGCAAAACCAAACTTGGCCCAACCAAGCCCATTAAGCCCAATTACAACAATTAAATTAATACATTATTCCAAATTACATATTAATCCAATTCAAGTGTAATTAACATAATTAATCAACTAATATAATATTTCCAAAACACTAATTAATCAAATTAATCATGCTTAATCCAACATAAATTGAAGCAAAATCAATTCTAAAACATGTTATGGTTTCACGGTAATTTAGGGAAATAATATCCAATTTTGATTTCAATCAAATTAAATCAACAATCAATATTCATTTCATGCTTTAAACATATCCAATAGTCTAAAATCAAAAATTCACCATGATACAACAAGGGTTTATTTTCATCCAAGGGGTATATTTTGGGGAAAATTAATCCAATCATTTTTTCACAAAATCAATGATGTACAAATCCAATTTATCATCATACAAACATAACCCAACAAGCAATTTAGGCAAATCATGCTCCAAACACAAAATCCCAAAATTAAAGTCCATAAACCCTAGAATTCAAATCAAACTTAGGATGGCTCTGATACCATTGTTAGTGTTCTTAGAACATGCCAAAGATCTCTAAGAGTGATTCGTGTGTGAATAATTAAAGAGAGTTGCGGAAAATACTCACAATGATTGGTTGAAGTTGAAAACTTTTTCCATGGACGATGGAAGCTCCAAGCCTTCTTTTAGTGTTCCAAACTTATGAGTGAGTTTCCCTATCACCTTGATTCACTCCTTATGTGCTAGCAAGAAAAATTTTCCCTTTCAAAAGGTATATGTTTGGTAATTGAGAAGGAGGAACGAGAGAGGAAGTGTATTTGTTATGTTGTGTGTTTCTTTACAAAAACCAAATGATGTAATTATTTACCAAAAACAAAAACAAGGTTGGTTAAAAGTAAGTGGTTTTGTGAGAAAATAATTACTTTTGCCAAATACCACCATCACTTTTGACAAGTGATGTGAGATGTGGGTCCCACCCAATTTTGAATTCAAAATTCAAATTGGCTTGTTCAATACACTTCAGGCTTGTATTCGTTTAATCCGATTAAACGAATTTTCCGTCGCGACGTAATTAAATCCAATTTAACTAAATAATAATGCCTCATAAAATTATTACGAAAGTCGCTTACGAATTAATTCCAAATTAATTTGTTTGCTTGAATTAAAATTCAATTTTAATTCCGTTTTGAAATTCGATTTCAATTAATAAATCTAATATATTATTTTTGCCCATATAAATAAATTAAATAAAAAATCCAATTTAACTATTAAATTTATTTTATCAATTAATTCCAAATTAATCGTGTTCTCTCCTCTCGACCAATTTTAATCACAGATAAATTATCGACGCAATTAATCCCAGATTAATTCTTTCTCTGATAATTAATTCTTGCCGTAATTAATCCCAGATTGATTTTCTCTTCCATAATTAATCCCAAATTAATTCTGTTCGAGTCAAATCTTATCGATGAATCTTTGGGAAGCGACCCGAGAGATCCCTTGATATGTTGGCAGTAAATACGGTCATCGGACTATCCGAACACGTTCGTACCCAGTACCACGTTCTTACCGATTTACAAGACATGGTTGGCTTCTAGCAAAGCACCGTGCCTACCCAATTCTCCAGAAATATTCTTTAGAGGAATATATAATCATTATCAGACTTAGTATACTAAGTATTACGTATTACGATCTAGTATCGGATGTCACATGCTAGGTCTGGGACTGGAATTGTGTCTGCCCCGTACGAAGCATATATCAGATCACTGGTAACTAGTCTCTATAATCGGATAATCATGACCTAGTCATATTATCCCGATGACTACAGTACTTAAGAGTACTAGTTCCGTATCCTACGTGATGATCATCTCCATAAGACTGAAGTGATACTTCCATCTTGACATCACACCCAATACACTATGATTCTCAGTATACCTAGAAGAGGCGTACACAGAACCTTTTAAAGCCCCAGACGACCAAAACCAAAGCGTACTGATTGTCGCAAGTATTAGCGATGAAAGTCTCAGGTTAAGACTAAATACACCTACCCTGATTCAGATTCCCATAGACACATAGTCATACTACCAATGAGATTTCGATGGGTCTATCGAGAGTGAAGCTGTTTTGGTACCATCGGTAAACAGAACCTCTTATCACACTTGCATAAGTATCCAATACTTAAATATATGAGAACTATGTCGTTAAGCTTCCATAACGCGCACAAGTACGATATTGGCCTATTCCGCATTATCAATGTCCAGTCTCGATAATACTACGACTATGGATATTTAATGATTAAACCTTCTGTGGATTAATACAGTCTCATATCTTATTAATTCGGTACTAATCATATGGACTTTTATCATTTATATATTCAAGTAATCCAATTACAAAATGATAAAAGAGCAATTTCCTTTGTCACATAGTTAATTTTGTACAAGAACACCATATCATTTACAAAATAGTGATGTTATGGGTCATAATTGTCCAACAGGTCACTCATTCTCTGTACTATGTCTCATGATCTGAAAAGGCAATATGTGGATATGTCTGACTCCTATGGTATTATAACTCAGCTAAGGGAATTTCTTTTTGAAACAGGAGCATACCCTGATATATAGGATCTTTGTGGAATTGTTCCACGCTCATTTGGCTGATAGTAAGCCAGTGAGTCCACATGTCTTACACATAATGGATCTTATCAAGCAGCATCAGAGGTTTGACTTCCAGCTGAATGAGACTTTGGGCCAGAATCTGATTCTTTGCTCACTCCCACCGTCATATTCCCAGTTCATTATGAACTTCAACTTGCATGGCATTCGCTGTTCCTACAGTCAGTTGCATATGATGCTTCAGACTGCTGAGGAATACATAAAAAAAGGGTGTGCCGACACTCATTTCGAAGTCCTCTTTGCCTAGTTCTTCTCCTTCTCAATCTACGAGATCTGGCAAGAAGAAGAAGAAAAAGGCAAAGAAGATTGGCTCTAGTGTTCCTCCCAAAGGAAAATTAACGAATTCAGGCAAGGCGAAGAAGAAAGTCGCTAAGGACAAATGCCACCATTTTGGCAAGATTGGACATTGGAGGCGCAACTGTCCAGATTACATAGCTTCCGTCAGACGGGAGAGAGTCACCGCATCAGGTATATTTATTTTCCCTATCATTGATATCTCTTTGGCTTGTGAAGCCATAGGTTCGGGATGGGTTTTAGATTCTGCTAGTCCTACTCACATCTGTAATTCATTGCAGGGATTTAGGGTCAGTAGGATACTGGATCCAGGTGAGATGCAGCTGTGTTTTGGGAATGAAGATTCTTTATCTGCAGCAGTCATTGGCGAATACGAGATTCATCTATCCAGAGATGACATCATTTTGACAGATTGTGTTTTTGTACCTGGATGTGTAGCTAATATTATCTCCTTGTTTATATTAGATACAAAAGGATATCATGTACATATTAAGACTCGTTCTATATATATATATGATATGAATGATGTTTTGTTACACAAATGTTCAAATTCACATGGTCATTATATTTTTCATGTCATTAGAGATGTTTATGAAATTAGGAATAATAAACATAAAAGATCTGCAATTATGGCATATGCGGTTAGGACATATAGGTGTACGATGCCTAACCCTGTTGGTTAAGAATGGTCTGATTGGGAATCTGACCATACAGTCTTTTCCCACTTGTGAATCTTGTATTCAGAGAAAAATGACCAAAGCCTCATTTACTGGTGTTGGACATCGGGCCACTGACTTATTGGAGCTCGTACATAATGATGTATGTAGTCCTATAAGTCACACAGCTTACAGTGGTTTTTCTCACTTTGTAACATTTGCTGATGATTTCTCATAGTATGGTTGCGTTTACTTGATGAAACATAAGTCGGGAACCTTTGAAAGGTTCATAGAATTTCGAAACAAAGTAGAAAAATAAAATGGTAAATTCATCAAATGCCTATGATCAGATCGATGTGGTAAATATATGAGTAGTGAGTTTACGAAGTATCTTAAAGAGAATGAGATTCTCGCTCAATATACTCCTCCGGGTACTTCATAGCACAATGAAGTATTTGAAAGGAGAAATCAGACTTTATTGGATATGGTCCGATCTATGTTGAGTTTTACAGATCTACCTTAATTTTGTGGGGGTACGCTCTTCTTACTGCTGCACATCTACTGAATAGTGTTCCTTCTAAAGTTGTTCCTACTACTTCATATGAGATATGGGTCGGTAGGAAACCGAACATTAATTATGTTAGGGTTTGAGGATGTCCTATATATGTCAGAGTGACAGAGCAGGATAAAATTTTTCCTCGAGGATGAAAAGTTAAGTTTGTTGGATATCCTTCGAATTCAAAAGGATATCAATTCTATGAACCCGAGCATCGAAATGTGTTCGTAGCTCGTTTTGCCAAATTTCTTGAAGAATAATTTTTGGCAGAAGGTGGTAATCATAGGAAGGTCGAGCTTGCTGAAGTCCAACCTATAGAAGACAAACCAATAAAGGAATCACAGGTTCATACAGAAGCAGAACCTTCTAAATCCACTCTCCGTAGGTCTACTAGGATATTAAGACCTTCTGAGCGCTTGTATTTGATACAAGACAAGAGTCTCGATGTGATCCTTGTTGAGGAGACTGATCCGTATACCTATAGAGAAGCAATGTTAGACATTGATTCCGCTAAATGGTAGGAAGCCATGAATTCCGAAATAGGCTCTATGCATTTGAATCAAATATGGGACTTGGTTCCACTTCCTGAGGGAATTATTCCCGTAGGTTGTAAATGGGTTTACAAAAGGAAGCGTGGACCTGATGGGAAGGTTGAAACCTTCAAAGCCAGACTGGTTGTTAAAGGTTATACTCAAAGGCCAGATATGGACTATGATGAGACCTTTTCACCAGTAGCGATGCTAAAGTCTAATAGGATTTTATTGCCTATCAATGTTTACAATGATTATGATATTTGGAAAATGGATGTCAAAACGGCTTTTCTTAATGGATCTTTTGATGAAGAAATCTATATGGAACAGTCGGAGGGTTTTGTCTCCAGCCAAAACTCAGAGATGGTATGTAAGCATAAGAAGTCCATTTATGGACTTAAACAAGCTTCGCGAAGTTGGAATCTTCATTTTGATAAGGTAATCAGATTTTATAGTTTTCACAAAAACGAAGAACCCTGTGTTTATAAGAAGGTTAGTGGGAGTGTGATAGTGTTTTTGGTGTTTTACGTTGATGACATCCTGATCATTGGAAATGATCTTGGAATGATGCAGGGTGTTAAAGCATACCTCTGTAAAACCTTCTCCAAGAAAGACTTGGGTGAAGCTTCTTATATACTGGTATAAAACTCTATAGAGATAGAGAAAATAGGCTGATTGGGTTATCTCAATCTTCGTAGATAGATAAGATCCTACAAAGGTATAACTTTAGCGATTGTAAAATTACTAATATACCTTTTCGACATGGCATTCATCTTTCGAAGAAGATGTGTCCTCAAATGGAAGATGAAAAGGCTAGAATGTCTAATCAACCTTATGCATCATGCTTGGGAAGCATCATGTATGTCATTTTATGTACGAGACATGATAATAGTCTTGCAGTAAGCGTTACTGTATGAGCGAAGCGAGGTTTACTGCTTTGCCTATGATGCTCGGCGACCACGACACTGTTGGGCTCGCAGCCTATAGAGAGTACGGATTAGCCCACGGGGGACTAAACCAGAGAATAAAATAGTCACCACCCAGTGTGAACTGGGAAAGGTTTAAGGTCGCACTCACCCATCTCAAGGGAAGACCTCAAACCGTTGGGTTCAGAATGGTCCCTTACTTATGCCAGTATAATGGACGGGTTCACACAAAGGTATAGCCAAGTCTTATGCAGTTCATGCAAAGTAATTCAAATTAAACACAAATTTGCACACCCATACATATTAATAATCACAATAACGAGATTCTAAAAGCATATTAAATTAAGAAGTACGAGATGCGATAACGAAAATTATACTAAACAACCAAAAGGGGGAATGATCATTAGTTCGCTATTTCTCCTTGCGGTTTCGCTGTTTCTACTTACTATTTTCTGGTTGTTTTTTTGGTGGTTCAGGTTGTTTTTTTTTTACTGCTATTTTTGGTTGTTTTGGTTGTTTTTTTTGGTTATTTTGGCTGCTGTTTTTAGTTGCTTTGGCTACTATTTTTGGTTGTTTTGGCTGCTATTTTTAGTTGTTTTTTTGCTGCTGTTTTGGTGCTGCTGTTTTGGTGATTTTGGCTGCTGGTTTCTTGTTGTTTCGGTGGCTGGTTTTTGTTTGGGTTTCATGGTTTTTGGTGCTGTTTTGGTTGCTGTTTTACTGGCTGGTCGTTGTTTGCTGGCTGGTTTCTTATCTTTTTTTTTCGTTGTTTGCTGCTGGTTTTTTGTGTATGTTTTTTCGTTGTTTGCTGGCTGGTTTCTTGTTGTTTTTTTTGGTGATGGAAGAAGAAAATGAGAGGAAAGACTTCCCTAGGGTTGCCGTCCAAAGTATAAGAAGAGAGAGTCTCGTTAGGGTTTTTTATTTTGCTCACGCCCAAGGTCCTCTTTGTGTCAAAATTTGGTCTCTTTTTATAATGTCTTGAAGGGATCTCCAAATAGGGAAACAAATCATGTTGATTTGGGGAATATATTCTTAAATTATTTTGGGAATGAAATCTCTTAAACTTGGTGATGAGAATATCCCAAATCTTGTTAAGTTGGATGAGATCCCAAAATCTTGTTAATTTGGAAAGTGTTGATGAGGGAATTTTGGCATGTGAATTGCATGGGATTTGGGCGTGTATGGTGGATTGCATGGGCTTTGGGCCTTGTGGATAGGCCGAAGTTGAAGGGTGCAAGGGCGTGATGGATTGCATGGGCTGCATGGTGGGTCCGAGGCTAAAGTTTGAAACAGAAACTGACTGAGCGAATCTGAGGCTGGCTAGTGAGTCTGAATCTGATGAGGGGCTAATTTTGGAGGTTTTCCTTCCTTCCAGTATTCGTTTTTCATAACTTCCGTAACTTTTCAAGTGGTGCCTCCATACGAGGCTCATCATCGGGCTCATGCAAAAATACAATGTCTACAGTCGCCACAACTTTGATGGGGCTTGTGCAGTGTGTGACGGTGACAACCCTATCAAAGTCATGCATGAATTTTTACTTACCTGGTTCGTTGGCTGTTGCTAGACTTGCCTGTTTTTACGAGATGATTCGATCTCTGGGATTCATTGATGGCGAGCTACTTCGACCCCCGAGATTCATTCCCAAACCATACCGGGTGTGAGATGCTTCGATCTCTGGGATTCATTCCCGAACTAATTTGAGTTGATGGTGAGGTGCTTCGACCCCTGGGATTCATTACCGAACCATGCTGAGTGTGAGATGCTTCGATCTCTAGAATTCATTCCTAAACTGAGTTGAGTTGACGGCGAGGTGCTTCGACCCCTAGGATTCATTCCCGAACCATGTTGGGTGTGAGATGCTTCGATCTCTGTGATTCATTCCCGAACTGAGTTGAGTTGATGGCGAGGTACTTCGACCCTTTGGGATTCATTCCCGAACCATGCTGGGTGTGAGATGCTTCGATCTCTGGGATTCATTCCCGAACTGAGTTGAGTTGATAGAGAGGTGCTTCAACCCATTGGATTCATTCCTGAACCATGTTGGGTGTGAGATGTTTCGATCTCTGGGATTTATTCCTGAACTGACGGCGATGTGCTTCGACCCTTGGGCTTCATTCTCAAACCGTGCTGGGTGTGAGATGCTTCGATCTCTAGGCTTCATTCCTGAACTGTGCTGGGTTTGAGATGCTTCGATCTCTGGGATTTATTCCCAAACTGACGGTGAGGTGCTTCAACCCCTGGGTTTCGTTCCCGAACTGTGATGGGTGTGAGATACTTTGATCTATAGGGTTCATTCCCGAACCAAGTTGAATTGATGGCGAGGTGCTTCGACCCATGGGCTTCATTCCCGAACCATGCTGGGTGGGAGATGCTTTGATCTCTGGGATTTATTCCCGTACTGACGGTGAGGTGATGGCGAGGTGCTTCGACCCCTGGGCTTCATTCCCGAACTATGCTGAGTGTGAGATGCTTCGATCTATGGGCTTCATTTTCGAACTGAGTGGGTGACATCGTTTTAGTCCACCTGTGTGACTCTTCGATCCGCTGGGGAGTTTTTTTTCTATGATGATGAGGTGCTTCGACCTCTGGGATTCTTTCCTGAACTGTTGATAATGTGGTCCTCGACCCTGGGATTCATTCCCAAAACTGTTGATAATGGTGGTGAGGCGCTTTGACCCCTGATCCGTCCTCATTCTCGAGGTTGTTCTCCATTCTTGGAGTTGCTCGCCCTCGCCGCTTTTCTTTTTCTTCAAAGCCTACGAACACAAAACAAAAATTTTGCGAATGCGATGTGTATGCATGTATACATGAATGCATTCCCTATTCCGATGGGGTTTCTTCGTCCTATTGGTTTGATGTCATCCTCAGTTAGGCCTTCTTTGCTAAAAGGTTTTCCTCACCCATTTAGGGATCCTTTTGGCCTTTGGGTGCCCCATTGGCCTGCTCACAATTTCCTTCTGCCAATTCTCCTCTGGTGATCGCTCAGTTCTCTTTGGTCTCATGGCTCAAGATCCTGTTGTGTCCTTTTGTCTTCAGGTTCATCTTATCTTTTGCCTAAGCTGTCCTTTCGGATTTTCAACTTAGCGGATTGCTCTATCTTGCCTGAGTCGCCTTTTCAGGTTTTCAACTTAGCGAGCTAAAAAATTTTCTTTTTTCTTTTTTTTTTATTTTTTTATTTTATTATTATTATTATTATTATTATTATTATATTATTATTATTATTATTTAGATCTTTCTTTATTCTCGAGGCTCTTCGCTCGTCCTCATTCCCGAGGTTGTTCTCCATTGTTGGAGTTCTTCTCCTAGATCTCCTGACCTTGGTCTAGCATCTAAGAAACAAAAGACGTGATTTGTAATTACATGACTCTGATCTTTCCCGGTTAGCTGGGATTTGTGTAATCTATGAGCATCTTGAACATTTGTTTCAATAAAGGCGTTTGCATTACTTCTTAGTACATGTGTAGGAAATAATGAATTGTATTGCAAGGATACCTCTGTCGCTTACTGTTCCTCTCGGATTTTACAATTAACCATTTTTCTTGCTCACTCATGCTCTACATTTTGTTTAGGCTGTCATTTGCGGATTTTCAACCCAACAAGCCTTTCTTTTTTATTTTTTTCTTTTTTTATGCAAAGTATTATTTTAGCCTATCTACGTTGATGGGCTCGGTGAACTCGTTCCTTTCCAAATCCGACAGTCTCATTGCCCCTTTCCCCATCACCTTCTTGACTAGGTAGGGCCCTTCCCAATTGGGCCTGAACTTTCCTCGAGGGTCCATTATTAGTGGCTTCTACTGCTTGAGCACTAGATCACCTTCTCTGATCTTGGTGGGATGCACCTTCTTGTTGAACGCCTTGGCCAACCGGTTTTGGTATAGCTGCATGTTGTGTAAGGCCTTTATACTTTTCTCATCTAGTAATGCTAGCTGTTCGAACCTCTGCGAGGCCCATTCCTGCTCAGTCAATCCTACCTCTGCTAGTACCCGCATTGATTGTATCTCTATTTCCACTGGTAACACTGCCTCCATTCCGTAAACCAAAGCATAGGGTATGGCTATACCCCCACAGGGCATATGGTAGTTTGTCAACCCAATCTTTATAACTTTCTATCGACTTAGCTAGTATTTTCTTTATGGTTTTATTGGCCGCTGACCGGTGCTTACACACGCGTATAACGCAAGCGCACGTATCTTTCAAGTAGTATAAAAAGTTTTGATCCCACGAGGACTTAATATCTAAGCTATTAATGTCAAATGATTACTAGTATCTAACAGGTTGTTTGATTGATTTGAAAAGGTGACGATTCTAAATTTAAAATCAAGTAAATAAAATTGTTCGAAAGTAGGTTTAAGAAAATTCAATATTAAAAACTATCTAGGGTTGTGATTTCTTCCAATATCATTTTAAAGATGAAGTGGTTATTTTATGTTATAAATCGGTTTACTAACCTGGAACACTAAATTATGCGAAAGCCTCTGTCGATGGTCAGATGCAAATACCCAGTTTAACCCAATTGAACCATATGTCTATGTCAACCAAATTATCTGGATTCATTAAGTTTAAGTTCCAATTATGGCTACCCCCGCCCAACAGGTATATGTCTATCCTGTAAGGAAATCTATTAAAGGGTTATCTATCCTCAAGGAAGATCGTGGGCTATTAAGTCTAAGGCTGAAACCTAAAATCCCTATGTCTAGTTCATTTTAGATTTACCAGATCAATCTTATCAGTGGCCAATTAACAAGACGCATTAGGCTTAAGACTTAATAAGTAAACCTTTACATTACCCAAACTATAAAAATAACCTCTTATAAACCGGTGATATCAAAAGTCATCACAACCCCAGATAACTAATTTAGTTACAACACATAACTAGGGCTAGTAAAAACTTGAAAATAAAAGACATAAAGTAAAAATGCTGAAAAGTAATTGCGGTAAAGTAAATTGCAATAAAATAAAATGCTAAGGTAAAAGGATCAACTTTTACTACTACTAATTTAGATATCTCTCATAATATAATATATAAACTTGTGATTATTTTACCAACCAGCCATATAGGCGGTAACCTGATTAAGTCAAATTAAGTCCAACCATCCATTAAGGCGGTAAAAAGATATGTCCATGAACCTGCCATATAGGCGGTAAGAAAGTTTAATTACCAACCGACCAATCTGGCGGTATCCTTGATTAGTCAGGTTTAAACCAGATTAAAATGAATTACCAACTGACTAATCTGGCGGTATCATTTTTAAGTCAAATTTTAAATAGTGAATATATTATATTTAAGGGAGATTAATCTAAATAGCAATAGTAAAAGAATTACCTTTCACCCTAGCATGGGGAAGTTACATCCTCATGGTAAATAGTAAATACTGTAAAAAGTAAAGAAATTAAAACACTATTATTACAAAAAGTAATTAAAATTAATTACAAAACTAAAATTTAAAAGAAATTAGATAGAAAACTCTCTATTTACATGAGAGAATTTAGAGAGAATGGTACATCTGAAATCAGAAAACTGAGCTCTATTTATAGGCGTCAGTAAGGGTCGCGTGTCGCGACGCCTGTTTGGTCGACGTGGCAGCTTCTGGTTCGTCGGCTTCAGATTCTGGATAAGGTGATAAGGCGACATTTGACAAGGTGGTTGGAGCTCAATTATTGTGACACATGGCGGCTTCTGATTGGCTAATTAAGATTCTTATCTGCCACGTGTCAGAATTGGATAAGTGAGTTAATGATTGATGCTGACGTGGCGCTGATGTGGCGCCACGCACCATAGAATTACGACATGTGGCACGCTGTGATTGGTTGATGATGATGTGGCAGCCACGTGGCACTTTGACTTGGTCAACATGTGATGTGGATGATGACGTGGCAATGATGTGGAGTGACACGTGGCGATGGCGACTGTCGGCACCGTAGGATGATGACACGTGGCACGACGCACATTAGCAGATCGGCTGTGATGGTGACACGTGGCACGGCACACGTTAGCAAAGTCAAATTTTCTCTGATTTTGACTTGTGGACCCGGCGCACATTAGCACTGTTCGGTGCACGTTAGGTGTCGCGACGTGGAAAAATTACAAAAATGCCATTTTTTCCAATTTTCACTGTTTTGCTCCAAATCACCTCCAGAATGTCCTGAAACTTTATTTATCTACAAAATAACACAAAACTCAAGAAACTATACAAAATATTAGGTTAAATGAGAGGGAAATAGTGATAGATTTACCACTCATCAGCCGCTTCCACCGCCCCATTAGCATGTGGCCTATAAGGTGATGATTTATGATGCCCTATCCCATACCGAAATACTATGTTACGGGCTATGAACTTGGCCATCTTCTTTGCCATAACATTACGAAATGACTCGGCTTCCACCCATTTCGAAAAATAGTCTACTGCCACTACTATGCAGCGGTGTCCATTTGATGCATACGGCCTGATTTCTCCAACATGTCAATACCCCATGCTGAGAAATGCCATGGTTCTGACAGTCCATGCAATTTCATAGACGGTAGATGGTTTAAGTTTCCGTGTGCCTGGAAATCGTGACAGTGCTTTACCAGCTTTGTGCAGTTGGCTTCCCTGGTCGACCAGTAAAATCCCCACCTCACAATCTTGCGAGATAAATTCATTACATTCATATGCGGTACACATAATCCAGCGTGCACTTCTTCCATCAACTTCCGAGCCTCTTCTTTTCTTAAACACATCAGCTGGATGCCATTGGCTTGTCTCTTGTACAGCTCTCCCTTAAACTCACATACTGGGAACCCTATTTCTAAATGGCTATTCTGTCTTTCTTGCCGACTTATTCTGTGAATTCTCCACGTTCTAGATAATATAGAATGTCGTAGTACCATGGCTTCCCATCGTCGAATTCTACTTCCAAGCTTCTCTCTATCTCATAATTGGGTCTGCCAGCTGATGTCAACACAATGGGTCTCATTACCAGTTTTTCTGGGTTTTCCCAAGTTGCAGCTAGGGTAGCTAATGCGTCCTCCATTTGGTTCTCTTCTCGTGGCAAGTCCTGGAATTTACAGTCGGGGATAGCCTGTGCCAACTCCCTAAGATGGAGTATGTATGGTTTCAACCGATCTTCCTTCAATTCCCACTCCCCTTGCATTTGTCGAACTACCAACATCAAGTCTCCATAAAAATCTACGTCCCTAGCTCCTAAAGCTATTAGTGCTTTCAGTCCAAAGGCACATGCTTCATATTCGGCCATGTTGTTGGTTACTCCAAACGTCAACCTTTTGGCCATAGGTAGGGTTTCTCCTTTGGGGGTTACTATCACAATTCCTATTCCAGCTCCTTTGTAATTCACCGCCCCATCGAAATACATTTTCCACCCCTGGACCGTTATGGCTTGAACCTTATCGTCTGGGAATTCAAATTTATACTGATCTCATTCTATGGGTTGTAATGCCAGAATTCCGCTACGGTTCGCCCTTTGATTACCTTTGAGTTGAGATATTCTATATCAAACTCCGTTAGAAATACCAACCATCTGCCCAACTTCCCCCCAGTGAAGGTACTGACTACAAATACTTTAGGGGATTCTCCTTTGCTATCACTTGTATTATATATGACTGGAAGTAATGACGCAACTTTCAGGAGGCCCATATCACTGCTAAACAGATCTTTTCCACCTCTTGATAGCGGGCTTCATACGGAAGCATCTTCTTACTGAGGTAGTAAACTGCATGTTCCACCCCTGTCTCATCTGCCTGTACCATCATCGCCCCCAATGCTTCGGGTTCTATAGCTAAATACAACACCAAGGGTTTGCCCAGCCTTGGGGGTTTCAAGACGGGCGGCTTAACCAAGTATTCTTTGATTTTGTCAAAAGCTTTTTGACATTGTCCATTCCACTCCACATGATGGTTCTTCCTCAATAGCTTGAAGATGGGCTCACACAATAATGTCAGTTTGGTAATGAATTGACTGATATACTGGATTTTCCTGAGAAAAGCTCTAACTTCTTTTTCTATCTTTGGTGCGGGCATCTCGGTAATTGCCTTGATCTTTTCAGGGTCTACTTCTATTCCTCCCATTCCTACCGTATGTCCTAACAATTTTCCTGATGTTACCCCAAACACACACTTATTGGGGTTGAGTCGGAGGTTGTACTTATCAACTTTTTGAAGGAATTTCTCCAGCGCTTCTATATATCCGGCCATCACCTTTGACTTAACCATCATGTCATCCACGTATACCTCAATCTCCTTATACATTAATTCATGGAATAATGTAGTGGCCATTCGTTGATAAGTGGCTCCCGCATTCTTAAGTCCAAACGACATTGCTTTGTAACAATATGTACCCCACTCGGTGACGAAGGCAGTCTTATGCTTGTCTTATTCGGCCATGAAGACATGATTATATCCTGAGAACCCATCCACGAACGAGTACATAGCAGATAAGGCCGCGCTATCAATCAACACATCTATATGGGGTAGGGGAAAATCATCTTTTGGGCAAGCTTTGTTGAGGTCCCTGTAATCCACACACATTCTGACTTTTTCCATCCTTCTTCGGTACCGGCACAATATTGCCTAACCACTCGGGGTACTTCACCACCTCTAAGAACCCCACATCTATCTGCTTCTTGACTTATTCCCTAACCTTTTCGGCCCACTCTGGCCTCATTCTTCGGAGCTTCTGTTTTACTGGTCTCACGTTCGGATAAGTTGGTATCATATGCTGGGAAATACCCATGTCTACTCCTGGTATGTCTTCATATGACCAGGCGAATACTTTTGCATATTTTATTAATATTCTCTCTAATTATTTCCGCTCATCAGAGGTAACCTCACTTGCAATTGCAATTCCTTGGGGTTTTCACATGTACCAAGATTAAATGCATTTGTCTTTGTTGAGTTAATGTCAAATATGCTCACGTTATTATGTATACTAACAGGAAAAGACTCGAACAAGAAAGTAAAATCAATGTCTTTATTATTAATAAATGCATGATTACAATCAAATAAGTCAGGAAAATAAACATCTCGTCATCTGCAGTCTTATATTCTTTCGTCTTCTTGCTTTCTTCGAGCGTCAGATTCTCCAACTACAGTAGTTCTTCTTCCCATATATCTTCCTCTTTTACAACTTCCCATTATTGTGGTTCTTTTCCCATCACATCCTTGGAGATCTCAAATCCCAGTACTATGATCTCATTGACTTCTATTGGTTCAGGCTCTCCTTGATATCCTGTGGCTTTCACAAAGTATTCCATCAGCCTCATCCTTTTTTTCTTGATCCTCGGCTCATTCCCATCGGATTCATACCCCAATCCTTTCTTAGTGGTCTGTCCCTTGAAATCTGGCAGTACTCTTATTCCCTGGCCTCTAGCACTCAAACCTATGCCAGACTCATATTTCATTTTTTCCATGATTCTAGCCACTTTAGGGTCCACCTATTCTTCAAAGTTTGCCGCCAATTGGAACCTTATGAAAGGATGTATGTCTAAAGTAGCCACAATATTTTCTAATTCAGCCTTGATGGTGATGACTTCCTCTCCATGCGGGAACTTAATAACCTGGTGCAAAGTGGATAGCATGCCCCCAAGTCTATGAAACCATGGCCTCCCTAATAACAGAACAAATGTAGCTGAAATATCAAGCACTGTGAATTCCACCTCGTCTTCTATCGGGCCTACCTTGACTACTGTGACAAAATTACATTTGAATCTCCGCTTGCTATCGTCATATGCTTTCATAGTCATGCTGGAGGGGCTTAAATTCATTGTCCGCATACCCAACCTTGACAGAATCTTCAAAGGGCACACATTGATAGATGAGCCATTATCCACCATCACACAAGATGTCATCTTGCCTCTCACTTCTGCTTTTATGAATAATGGTTTGTTGTGATTCCTCCATTCCATCGGAAGCTCTTCTTCAGAGAATGTTATCATCTACCTACCTTCTTTTTGTATTGACCCTATGAACATAGTCGGGTTTGGATCTTCAGGTACCATTATCTTGCTCAGAGCTTCTACCATGGCACGTCTGTGCTCTTGAGAGGCGCATAATAAATCCCATATGCTCACTTGTGCCCATATCTTTTTCAACTGACGCAACACAGTATCTCCCTCGGTGTTATCTGTATTCTCCATCACCTCTCGGCCTTCTGTTAGCACTTCTTTGCCTTTCTCTGTTACATCACTGTAAAAACATCCACTGCAAGTCATCCCCTTTACCTCTTCTTTGTCACTACTCGAGAAGTTTTCCCAAAAATCTCTCCCATGTTCTATTTTATCTTCACTGCTGCTATCCCATATCCCAATGCAAGAAGCTTGTTGGTTGAGATTTTGGAGGACAAATCTTTCGGGCAGGCCGAAGTTGATCATGTAGGTGGGTGGTGGAATAGAGTGGTAGTTGGGTAGAGGTTTTATGTGTGTGTTGGGTTGTTCTTTTTCTGGGTCGGATATCTTATGGGTGTCAATGAGGTCTTGGATCTCATGCCTAAGACGGGTGCAGTTTTCAGTTTCGTGGCCTTTTTACTGATGGTAGTGACAATATAGGTTTAGGTCGAAGTAGTGTGGCACAGGGTTGGGAAGTGGTTTATGTTCTAAGAGTTTTGGGAGTCTTTGCCTCTTCAGATTTTCAAACACCTTTGACAAAGGTCTACCAAAATTGGAGAATTGCCTGTTTCTGACGGCGACCTCAACAGGAGCGAGCTTGGTCCCTGAAGGCCCCCAATGGTCTTTCTATTCTGGCTGTAAAACGTTATGTTCTCGGCCTCCTCTTCCTCGATATCCATGAAAATTTCTCTTAACTGTCGAAAGTCACTAATCATTAAGGTCATCCTTCTCAGCTTGTTATAAATGGAGGGCTTGATGCCCTTAATGATCATCTTAATAAGGTCATTCTATGAGGGTCATGTGTGCATCTTCAAGAGTTGGCTTCTCCAGTGATCCACATAATCTTTGAAGGTCTCTTCAGGCTTCTGTTTGGTGTTTTCTAGGTCACGGAAGGACAAGTCTATCTCCATGTCCGTGACATATTGGTTCAAGAAGGCATCCACTAATGCCCTCCAGTCATCCCTGGCCTTTCTCTCCAGGCCATGACACCATACTACGAGCGCCCCTTCCAGTGCCATCATGAACATCTTTTGCACCCGATGCTTCGACAAATCAACTGAACTCATCACTGAAACATATTGTCGGAGATGGACCCTTGGATCTCCGTTTCCATTGAACTTGGCCATGTCAGGCATTTTAAACTAGGGTGACAACTGTTCTTCGAAATTCATCACATCATAGTCTAATAGATCTTCATGTTTTCCCTTCATCTTGCGGGTAACTGACTCTACTTGTTCTCTGAGTTTCTGTAACTCTGCCTGAGACCCGGCTATCCTTCCCGCGGCATACTCAGCCATGTCATCATCAAAAATAAGGATTTCCTCACTCATCATATTCGGGGGCTCCTCACGCTTTCCATTCTCATTGTTTTCTGTTCCCACTGTGCGGGGTACTGTCAGATGGGCCACATCATTGGTCAAAACGTGTAGTTGCTCAGTAACTTTGGTGATGTTGGTCTCCAATTGATCCATGCGGGAACCTTTACTGTGTGACGCATTCATGCTTGCTAACCTCTTCTTGACAAGTCTTCATTCTTCTCTAACCCAACGAATATCTATGATGGTTGTTAAGACAATGGGTTAGCATGATGCGTGTATGCATGCGATGCATGAGATGCATGTGGTTATCAAAACAACATATATCCTTCCGACTTTATTCCTCCCACACTCGTGGTAAGTCCATTTCTGCCCTAGGTATGACCCTTTTTATGTACCAATGTGGGGTACACAAAGATCGTTCTCTCTTACGCTACATGGGTGAACCTTGGCTACCTCAGTCATTTTTCATCAGTAAAATACAAAGACCTCCCATTTACAATATTGACTAAGCCTATTATAGGGATCGTGCCATTGTCTAGAAACGATGAATTCTAGACTACCTAAGTGACCGGGTTGGCCCGGATCGGCGGTTGGTCAACCGACATGACCGTTTGCCAGTTACGCATAGTATTTGTCGAAAAATATTTTCGTAAAATAATTCTTCGTGTTTAGAAATATATTATGTTATTAATTATTAATAAATAATATATTTAAACTACTTTGGGTGAATTAAAAATATTTTATATTAATTAATTCACTCGAGAAAAATTTTAAAATGTTTAAAAACCATTTTCGCCCTTTTACCGTGCCTCCGCTGCACTTACCCCAACATTCAGAGTTATCAACTTTTTATTATTTTTTATTCATTATGCATGTCAAATCCTCATATTTACATATTTACATGTTGTCAATATAATGGCCAGACATTCAAAGCACACAAAACATATATTCGAATATCATAGAGTACTTCATATAAAATCGAAACCATTTCAATCACATGAAGTATAAAATCACAAATTTATATTTTATCACGATTAAACATCTTTGAAATATCATCAAATCGGTTAGTCAAACAAACTTTCTTCTATTCGGTTACAAACTAATCTTCAATACCATAATAAACTTTCTTCAATTCTGATGGCTTATAATAACTTAACATGTGTGATTCATATGCATTCATACATATCATAACTCAATTATCTTATATTCATGCAAATATAATTTTAGAATTCTTACACATATAAGTACGTATGATAACAACTTAGCAACACACATTTTACAGTATCTTATACTCATACTGGTGTTCAAATCATTCATTAATTCCACGTGAATTTACACAGTTCATACATAACACAGAATCTATCATACACACATACGCTCAAACATACATACAATCATTGAGCAATCGATAATGAAACATACATAATCGTCAATACATAAGAGAACATATAACTCAAACAACATATATATATGCGCTGACTTATATAAACAATGCTCGTACAAGACTTATTACGTATTTTAGAATCGGTATGAGATGAATGTCATCCGAACGGATCCCTAACCAGCTCGACTACTGCACCGCGAGAACATCAACCAATTAAACATATACACATGCACATATATCACATAACACAAACTCATCACACGATTTCTTATACACAAGCACATACATGACAAACACATTCGAATCTTCATCCAAATACTCATTTATATACATATATTTCAAACATATGAATGTACATTACCATGAACTCAAATGCTAAATCCTAATCATCATCATATCTTTCATTACCGCTTAAACACCCTTAGTTTCAGATTTTCCATATAGTAACCTCTGATACATAAACTTATCAATTATACTTATCCATTCAAGAATAACTTAGCTTATACCCATTTCTTATCATAATTATCCAATTCAACCTCTATACCTACAATCACATGTTATAGTCAATAACAAACTTATCCACAAAAACCTATATATACATATTGATAAGCGAAAAATATATCAATATTTACCGCCCATTTTACTTAATATTTTGTATAGTTTCTCGAAATTTTTGAATGTTTTGATGTGTTTTGTGTTATTTTATATATAAATAAGACTTCAGGACTCAATGGAATCAAATCAGGGCTAAAACGGTGAAAAACAGACAAAAGGGCAAAAATGTAATTTCACGCATCGTGACGAGAAAGCTCTCGACGTCGGGATATGACGCATTCACTATTCTACCGACACTTGTCATTGCCACATCATCGCCACATCAACATGTGCTTAATCACCACGTCATCATGATGTCAGCACAATAATTCAACTTGCTGACACACGTCATTCCTTGCATCAGCATGACGTCATCGTCACGAAATCGAGCCAATAATTTAGCTGTCGATAGCCATGTGCCACGTGTCAACATCTTGTCAAAGCCGCATGCCATGTGTTAAG
>SKCR01038528.1:0-62241 GCA_019454045.1 Zanthoxylum bungeanum | reverse complement strand
TTCTAATACCTAACTAAACTCAGAAGTAGTTGAACGAAGTTTCAACTTGCAGAAATTCAGTCCACTTAACTGCTTAAAGAGAAAACATAAGAATTCTTAAAAATGTAAACAAGTAACATAGTTCCCAGGAGAGATAAAGATAGCACAATCACCACATTACTTCTTCCTCGGCAAAGAGAGGCATGTAGTACTTTGCAATCAGGGATATTGAAGTAAATGTTTGATTTACCACTAAAAAGTTTAAAAAGTTCCAATCAAATACTTTAATTAAAACTTTACCAGGGATGGCTTTAAAAAAGCTTCTCTCAAGGTCCTCTTTATGCTTGGTGTAATAAGCGGCCTCACCCATGTAAGCAAGAATTAAGCAAGGGTAAACTACAGTAGTAAACGCAATCTGCCCAGAAAAAACATATTGTTACAACTTACAAAAAATCTGGAAGCCAGAATTGATCAAGTATATCAGAATTCAGAATCAATCATGTATTCATTCATTCTTATTCATCTCTTAAATATTAGAAACTTTGACAAGTAGAAAGAAGAGCTCACCCTGATAGGAAGATGAGAAAAATGACCAAGATCAGCAAACATGGCTTCAGCACCTGGTCAATGAAAAACTTATGCTCGGTCCCCTGATCAAAATAGAGTTATATGGACAGTGGTGTGGTTTATATTGAAACAAACAAACCTGTAATGCAGAGAACTATTCCTCCAAGAGAACTCCATCCATCCTTTCCAGCCTTTTTGAAGAAATTATACACATAGTATGGTGAGAGAGCTCTTACAACACCTGGGTTCCAGTGTATTGTGTTGTAGAAGCCAACCATACTAATGCATAAAAGCCAAGCTAACAAGACAGGAGCAAAAAGAAAGCCAACCCTATGTGTCCCAAAATGTTGAAGTGCAAACAACCCCACCAGCATCACACAAGCAACCAATACAGTATAATCTGCATTAAAGGAAAAAATTAAATGAACAGTCACCAATGAATTGTGACTGGAAATGTTTTTCACTATATTGGCTGGGTCTGATGGAAATTACAGGGACTTGCATTAGTTCTTGAAGATAGATATAGATTCATAGGAACTTCCATTTATAAAATGGAACGAATGCACGTGTAAATAGCTTATGCTTAATTCAGTTGAATGACTAAGTGTGAAAAATAAAAACCGTACACTAGCTACAAGAAGATAAGAAACAATGTTTCACTTACTTTCATGTAAACCTGTAGCCTTCACTTTTATGCCATTAACTGCAGAGAGAACTGCATACAGAAAAGAATTTAATCAATAATCAAAACGATGCAGCTCAATAAACTCTCTCACTCTCTTCACAGACACGTGCACCAGCGGATGTACACATCAACCAAAAAGTGACATATATACAACAAAACGGAGTAATGGAAGAACTACTGTAGCTAATCCAATGGCAATATCTAAAAAATTGCTTCCAATTTGACAGGATCTATAGACAGGACAATGCAATAATGCTATGCACGCACCATAGTCAATCTATGACTTCCCTTTTTTACTTCCTATGAAAAATGCAATTATGAATGAAAGAAACCATACCAGACATTGCTGGGGTCAGGATGCCATCACCAATAACCATGCTGGTCCCCAGAAGCACCATCAGCAGCAGTAGGATTCGAGAATTATGATGCTTATCAAAAAACTCCTTAAGCAGCACGCTGCCCCTTGTCTCCTTGAGAGGCAGTTGAGAACTGCAATTAGATATGTCATCATCTAGTGCATGAGGAGCACTCAAAAGACCAACCTTTGCACGCCGACAGAGTAATGAATACAAAGCAAAGGTTCCGCCTGCAGGAATGAGGCTCCTTCAGGAATCCAAACAAAGTGCAGAAAAATATGTAATCTGTGAAAAATAAGGTGATAAACATGCAGGTCTTTCGGAAGCACCTTCACCATTATCATCAGCTCCTAAGACAAATATAATGTACTTGAAGAGTGGGATTAGAGTCAAAGTCCAGAAAACCAAAGAAAATACCCCAAGAATTTCATCATCATCCTTGTGATACCTCAACTTTCCTGAAAACGTGCTCTTATAAACATAGATTGGTGATATGCTTAAGTCACCATAAACAACACCAAAACTCTGCCATGCTAAGCATAGAGTTGTCTTATACCATTTCTGCAAGCATAATAAAAAAAAACCATCAACAAGTTATAAATTATTAGAACTACCATTTATCACTAGATATCAAGTGTGTGGAAATTACACATATACCATCAAATCAATGTAAGATATTTACTAAAATTTCTGGGAAATTTTTTTAAAATATATATATTAATAAAATAAAATACCCAGAAAAAACATAAAATAGAACTGCACTCTGTTAAAACAAAACAAAAATGAAAAAAAAAATATTCATATACATTCCAATTCACTACAAGCTATCAGCAAATTCAGTATCTTAAAATAGAATAAAAATTACCAGCCGAGAGTTCCGGGCGGCGGTTCCGGATTCGGGATCCATATTGGTGATCAGTGATAAAAGTAATTGAAATGGAAAATGAGTTTGAAACTGAAAGTGAAATCAGGTAATTGAATGAAGATATCTGATATGGTAATGGGCATTTAATGAAAATTACAATGAAAAAAGCAAAAGAAAAAAAAAAAGGAAAAATAAGAAGGAGAATGAGAGAGTGATTTTTGTGTGCTGTTACGAGTTGTACTTTCTAGAGAGATGTGGGTCTATGCATTTTATAGAGAGAGGTTACAGGTTAGTCAACAACTTGGTATACACTATTCAGATTTTTTTCAGGCTCATTTTCTTTCTATGGTTTAATAACATTTGGATCCACAACTTTCTTTTAGTTACAAACAATGACATGGTTTGTATATTTATTTCAAATAGGTCTCCAAAACATATCGTAAGAAACCAAGTACCTATTCGGTATTGTTTTTCAATTTGTATTATCAAAAAATAAAAATAAGAATGAAAATGAAAATGATATTTTCCTGGTATTATTTTATGTATCGTATATTTTAAATGTGAAAATAATTATACTCGATAGACATAATTAAAAATATTAAAACAATAAATAGTATTATTTCTATAAATAAATTTTCACTATGAGTATATATATTTTTCTATTATTAGTATGGACATATATACATCTCTTTAGGTGTGGGATAAAGGTCCAATCTCTTGTATTTGTAGATTTTCTCACCAGATTAATAGATATACTATAAGCATTTACATTTAGATTTTTAGTAGATTTCAAATATTAAGTCTTTGTATTATAATATATTAACGGGGAAGTGATTATTGTTTTGGCTAATCAATTTTCAGTTTGAAAAAAGATATAAGAAAAATAAGTTCGATAAAAATCTTGAAACGAGGCTCAATAGGATGGTATGGACCTTCATATGTATAGCAGAAATCCATTTTCTGAGGAAATTTTGTTGTGTTGAATGTGAGACTCGAACCTTAGCACGTGAAGTACATATAGATATTTTGAACTCACTCATGATACCAGCAAACTACATGTAATAGACTTGGTTCAATATAGCAGAGAATATGTGTGTCTTGTCCGTGTCTCATACCAAAGTAATGAGACTTCCTCAAAAAAATAAATACGTGCAAGATATGTAGAAATTCAAAACGGATAATTTAACATCGAAACAGTTTCTAAATAGTGTTTATAATTCTAAATATATCTCATCAATATTTTTCTTTCTCATATATAAGTTTAGAAAACACTTTAAAACAATGCCAAACAAACTGCACCATGTACGGATGTACCTGCCCTATGGATTTTATTTAATAAAAATCAATATTACGATGGGGATCTGGATATTCCACGGGATCTTGGAGTTAATAAATAAACTGCCATAATTGATTAAAAAAAAACTAAAAGGACCCAGATGTTATTACCCCTTAGTGTTATTTGTTTTTATGCATTTCATATGCGTTTCATATAAATTAGTATGGAGGTTCGCGGTGCGCTTCGGGTTGATTTTTTGGTTTTACATTTCAAACCGCGGGGGTTGATGGTTTAGGAAATTAGAAACTGAAACCGTAAATTTGATAAGGAAAATCGAGACGGTTCGCCAATTTGGGCGGTTCTGGTCGGCGGTTTGGATTAATAATTTTTTTTAAAAAAATTTGTGTGTTTTCACGTAATAATTGAAGAGAAAAAAATACATAATTTTCATTTATACATTGCATATTGTCATATGATTATTAAATATTTTAAATTTAATGGTTAAAAAAGAAGAAAAATATAAAATAATGTTTAATTTGAATGCGGGTCGACGGTTTAGGTTGTTCGGGTCACAATTTACGGTTTGTGAGGTTTGGGTCAAAACCGCACACCGAACCAAAATTTGTGGTTCGGTTTAGACTGACTTGAAATGATTTTCAATATTTTTTCAACCGAGCGGTTCGGTTCGGGTTGTGATTTGAACCGAAATTATGTTCACCCCTATAATTTGGTAGAATTTTCAAACCAAAAGTATAGTGTTGTAAATTTTTATGAGTTTTGAAAATATATATATACTAGTTTTTGCTCGTGCCTACGGCACGGTACACGGTGTTACAGTATTTGGCCCGTGCCTACGGCACGGTGTTACAGAATTAAATGATTTTATTTTTTAATTAAATGATGCCCGTGCCTACGGCACGGTGCACGGTGTTACAGAATTAAATGATTTTATTTTTTAATTAAATGATGTCCGTGCCTACGGCACGGCACGGTGTTACAGAATTAAATGATTTTATTTTTTAATTAAATGATGCCCGTGCCTACGGCACGGTGTTACAGTATTTGGCCCGTGCCTACGGCACGGTGTTACAGAATTAAATGATTTTATTTTAACTTTCTATTTTTTAATTTGAAAATTTGAAAATTTTAACCCTTTCCATATATATTTTTTGATTAAATGATGCCCGTGCCTCTGTAACATCATGCCGTAGGCACGGGCCAAATACTGTAACACCGTGCCGTAGGCACTGGCATCATTTAATTAAAAAATAAAATCATTTAATTCTGTAACACCGTGCCGTAGGCACGAGCATCATTTAATTAAAAAATAAAATCATTTAATTCTGTAACACCGTGCCGTGCCGTAGGCACGACATCATGTAATTAAAAAATAAAATCATTTAATTCTGTAACACCGTGCCGTAGGCACGGGCCAAATACTGTAACACCGTGCCGTAGGCACGGGCAAAAACTAGTTAATCAATAGATGATCCTATAGTTATATTAAATTCCACATATAGTTCTAACACTTACTTCTTTTAATGCTTGAACTCGAGTGGTTTTATTAAAATATTTAAAAACTATTTCGATTACGTTTTTAGAGATTAAATAAGTGATTTTATCACTCAAATAATTTACACAGACATGAAACGATTCATTATATATAAAGATTGCTTCATTTTCAAGAAACATCCCCGTTAAGTATTTAAAATAAGTCAAAGTTGGATATTTTTAAGATTAAACTCATTATATATTTTTGATTAAAAGTAGGTAATTACTTAAATTTATATACTTTGATGGTATGATTAGTGGCCTTTGAAAGCATAGTTTTGGCATTACCTTTTGGAGCTGCCTACAAGCCGTCTCATTTTCACACTTTCCTTTTCTTTTTTTTTTTTTAAATCAGTTTTTATATACTTATTTTTGTATAATATTAAATTGATAATTTATTTTAACCCAAAAAAAAAAAATTTGCTTAAAAAGAAACTACAACAAGTAAGAGAGTAAATCATTTGTGCAACGGAGGTATGAATGACGTGGTACCATCAGTGAATTAGAAAATGACATGTGTAATTTAAATATTTTTTAATTTTTTAATACGCGTAGCAATAGATGATTGACTTGTTACATGGATGACATGTTATATATATTGCACGAGTAAAGATCACATGGCATGCCAACAAGTAATGGTATTTAATTATCGGTTTCTTTTAATAGTTGTCAGGCTTTATGAAGAGCTTCGCAGAAGGCATTAGTCTCTTTCTTGATGCCAAACTTATTTAATTTTAGTGCATGTTAAAATCATATTTGCAGTTTGAAATTGGAAATAGTCAAGAATGTCTTCAATCTTATACCTAAAAACGATACCAAAACTTTAAGATAGTTTTATTGGAACTAATTTGATATCTTAAATATTATAATTATTTTGATAATGATTTTTTTTTAAAAAAAAGATGTGCAAAATGGTTGGAATTAAAATGACACAAGCCCAATACGAAAAATATTATACCAACACGGCATGAGATTGAGAATATGAATGAAATTATGCCCAACACGGTATGAGAATATAAATGGAATCGTCTCGAATTAACATTTAGAATAGGAAAAATCCAATGGATAGCATGACACAAAAGTATAAATAATAAATAAATATATAAAAAAATAGAAAGAAAGAAAGAAAAAAAAAAAAAAAAAAAAACTCTCTTGGTAATAGTTGTATAACTACTAAAATTGTGTGATTATTAAATAATGAGCTTATAGTCCAAAAATATAGAGCAATGGGTTAAATGTTGGACCAATATCTTAAGAATCAGGCACGACATGACAAAAAAATTTCCTTTCAATTATAATTAATTTTTATTCCATAGTATTTTCATAAGATGTCACTTTCTTATCCTCAAAATAAATCTCCAAAAAGAGCTTAGTTTATCTGTTCATGTTCATCTTTTGCAATTTTAAACATATTTTGATAATTCAGGATTTATACCAAAAAAGAAAAAAAAAAATTTAAAAGATCGAATAATCGTTCTATGATAAATTAAAATAATCCATATGTTGCAATTTTTCCGAATATGGTTTTCATATATCTATTTACGATAACGCATCGAGGTTTGACTTGAAATAGACTTGTATAAATATATGGAAATTCGCATTAGATAAGAGTTCGAACGAAAATATAGTCATTCGAACATATATTGTTCGAATGAGTTTTCAAACAGTTCGAACGATTCATCAAAATACCTCCAGAATTATTCACATTCGAAATCATTTAAACAAAGCTCGTTGACATTTTAACGGTCAATTTAAAGCCTTTCAAGTCTGCGATTCAATAGGTTAATTTGATGAGAAATTTTTTGTTCGAACGAAATTTTCAAAAATCCATTATGTAATAAATATGTGTCTTTTGATGGAATAAATCATTATAAATGATTATACGATATCTTATCATTGATAAATTTTGGTTTCCTATAAACACGTGTTTTAATTTATTTTTTTTTAAAATGTTGGAAACCCCACCGTCAAACTATCCGACCAAAACTTATTTAATTTTGGTGCATGTTAAAATCATATTTGCAGTTTGAAATTGGAAATAGTCAAGAATGTCTTCAATCTTATACCTAAAAACGATACCATAACTTTAAAATAATTTGATTGGAACTAATTTGCTACCTTAAATATTATAATTATTTTGATAATGATTTTAAAAATAAAAATAAAAGATGTGCAAAATGGTTGGAATTAAAATGACACGAGCCCAATACGAAAAATATTAGACTAACACGGCATGAGATTGAGAATATGAATGAAATTATGTCCGACACGAAAAATATTAGACAAACACGGTATGAGAATATGAATGGAATCGTCTCAAATTAATATTTAGGATAGAAAAATCCAATCGACAGCATGACACAAAAGCATAAATAATAAATAATTTTAGAAAAAAAAGAAAGAAAGGAAAAAAAAACAAAAACACTCTTAGTAATAGTTGTATAACTACTAAAATTGAGTGATAGAAATAAAATAATCCATATGTTGCAATTTTTCCGAATATCGTTTTCATATATCGGTTTACGCTAACACATGGAAGTTTGACTTGAGATAGACTTGTATAAATATAAGGAAAATCGCATTGGATGAGCATTTGAACGAAAATGTGGTCATTCGAACAGATGTTGTTCGAACGAATTTTCAAACAGTTCGAACGATTTATCCAAAGAAATCTGAAATTGTTCACATTCGAAATCATTTAAAAGAAGCTCAATCGAACGAGCTATATGATATTTTAACGATCAATTGAAAGCCTTTCAAATCTGCGATTCAATAAGTTAATTTGATTAGAAATCTTTTGTTCGAATGAAATTTTCAAAAATCCCTTTTAAGTAGTGAACCTATGTCTTTTGGTGGAATAAATCATTATAAATGATTATAAGGTGTCTTATCATTGATAAATTTTGGTTTCTTATAAATACGTGTTTTAATATTTTTTTTTTGAAATATTGGAAACCGCACCGCTAAACTTATCGACTCGAGCTTAAGCAGAACAGATAAAATCCCCGACTTTCCGGGACTCTTACAAAAAAATATACTATATGTACTCGACCTCATGACATAATAACCAAGTTTTAAACTCTTTACCACAAAATCAGATCTATCGGTGGTGGTTTAGCGGTAAATAATAATGATTTATCCATGCTTCTTCTTTTTTCTATACATCACACCAATCTAATAAAAAAAAAGATTATTATTGGCTGTTTTGATACAATCATATATCAAACAACAACATACTATATTGTATCATGAGAACAAGTTTCATTTACTCCATGTGATTTCGTTGTCCGGAAACTATATGTCTCATAGAATCGCCATTATCTGGTCTCGATAGTTTTTTTGTCTCAACACCCTTTTTATGGGTTGAAACTCAGGGATGACAGAAAATTCGGCTCCTAAATAGGATTATGATATTTTTTTATCATGATTAAAAAATTCAATCGGAATTCAATAAGTTTTTTTTTTATCTTGAATAAAAAAAATTTATGATAAGTTGCAGGAGAATTTTTGTCGAATCCCGACTTTTTTCTTAAAAAATATATTGAATCGCAATTGAAATTCGGCATTTCAAATAATTCGATCCGAGAAAAAAAGAGCTCTTGCTTAACATTTCACGAAATTTTACATTATTTTTTAACACTTTTTTTTCCTCATTTCGTAAGTAAGTATAATAATTTATAATATTGTTTTCTTTAAGCACACGGTCCAATTTAGGGGTGAACATAATTTCGGGTCAAACCGCGAACCGCACCGAACCGAACCGCGCGGTTTGAAAAAATATTAAAATGATTTTGAACCGCACCGAATCGAACCGCAAATTTCGGATCGGTGTGCGGTTTTGACCCATGTCAAACCGCGAACCGCCCAAACCGCAACTTTTGACTCAAACCGCGACCCGAACCGCCTAAACCGCCGACCCGCGTTCAAATTAAATATTATTTTAGATTTTTATTCTTCTTTAACTATGAAAATTAAGATATTTAATGATCATATAACAATATGTAATGAATAAATGAAAATTATGTAATTTTTTCTTCAATTATAATGTGAAAACACACAAAATTTTCTTAAAAAATTATAATCCAAACCGCCGACCCGAACCGCCCAAACCGCTAAACCGCCACCCGAACCGCCGCGGTTTTCCTTATCAAATTTGCGGTTTCATTTTCTAATTTCCCAAACCGCCAACCCGCGAGGTTTGAAGTAAAAAACCGAAAAAACCGCCCCGAACCGCACCGCGAACACCCCTAGTCCAATTCAAGAAACACAGGAAATGGTTCAAAAAGTTGAGAAAGGAGAGCCCTTTATTTTTTAAACCAAAATCAAAACCAGCAAATAGAATCAAAAGATTATTCTCTCTCTCTCTCTCTATATAAATATATATATTTTTATGTTCATTTGTTCCCATTTTTAAACATATTTTGATAATTCAAGTTTTTTTTAAAAATATATATCTAAAAATATAAAAGATAGAATAATCGTACTATGATACAAATAAAATAACCTTGGAATTTTTATAAACATTATTTTCATATATTGGTTTACGCTAACGCATCGGAATTCGATATAAAATGGACTTATATAAATATATGAAAATTCACATCAAATATATATTCGAACTAAAATATGATTGTTTGAACGAATATCGTTCAAACGGATTTTCAAACCATTCAAATTATTCATATAGAGATTTTCAAAATTGTTATCATTAAATTCGTTCGAACAAGTTATATGACGTTCGAATGGTCAATCCAAAATCTTTCAGATCTGTGATTCAATGGTTTTTTAATCGAACGAAAAATCCCCCGTTCAAACGGAATTGTAATTTTCAGAAATCCTTGATGCAGTGAACATGTGATGTTGGAGAAATAAATCATTATAAATTATCAAAAGGTGTCTGATCATTTATAGCTATTGGTTTTCTATAAATACTGTTGACAGAAGAAAATCACCCTAGAGCAAGAACGCCCTGAAGCAAAGAACAAAAGGGGAAAAGACAAAGGCAGACAGAACAACGCAGCAGAGAGAGCGATCAGAGCAATCATCAGGCGAAGTAGTGATTAGAACGATAGGGGACTCAGGACGACCGAAGCAGCGATTAGAACGATAGAGGACTCAGACCGACCGAACACATGATCCCACGATTACAATAGTTAGACGGTTTCCCTCCATGATCAAGCAGTTATGGCACAAAATCCAACACTTGGAGGCATGACCAGGCAGTTACAAGTGACCGGTGCGTAATCGCACGTGTATAACGCAAGCGAACGTATCGTTCAAGTAGTATAAAAAGTATCGATCCCACGAGGACTTAATACCTAATCTATTAATTATATGAGGCCAAATGATTACTAGTATCTAGTAGATTGATTGTTTGATTGGAATGATGACTTTAAAATTTAAAACAAGTAAATAAAAAGACGTGAAAGTAGATTAATAAAAATTCAAATTTATAAAAACTATCCAGGGTTGTGATTACTTCCAATATCTAATTAAAGATGAAGTGGTTATTTTAAGTTTGTATAATAAATCGGTTTACTAACCTGGAACACAAAATTATGAAAAAGCCTCTGTCGATGGTCAGCTGCACATACCCAATATAACACAATTGAACCATATGTCTATGTCAACCAAATTATCTGGATTCATTAAGATTAAGTTCCAATTATGGTTACCCTCACCCTACAAGTATATGTCTATCATGTAAGGAAATCTATTAAAGGGTTATCTATCCTCAAGGAAGATCGTGGGCTATTAAGTTTAAAGCTGAAACCTAAAATTCCTTTGTCAAGTTTATTTTAAGTTTACCAGATCAATCTTATTAATGGTCAGTTAACAAGATGCATTAAGTTTAAGATTTAATAAGTAAACCTTTATATTACGCAAACTATAAAATAACCCATTCTAACCCGGTGATATTGAAATTCATCACAACCCCATATAACGGACTTAGTTACGACACATATCTAAGGCTAATAAAAGCTTAAATAAAATAAAAGACATAAAGTAAATGCTTGAAATTAAATACTGGAAATTAGAAATGTAAAAATACAATAAAAGAAATTGCTGGGGTTGGAGGATCCACTTTTAATATTTCAAAATTAGAAATCTCCCTTATTGTCAATATTTACCGATTAATTATATTTAAACCGACCATATAGGCGGTGATATCATTTATCCAAAGTCCAACCGATCATATAGGCGGTAACAAAATCATATAAACTGACCATATAGGCGGTAACAAGGTTAGCACATAAACCGACCATATAGGCGGAAACTAAGTCCAATAATATAAAACCAGCCATCTAGGCGGTAAATAAGATTGTCACCTAAACCGGCCATATAGGCGGAAACTAATTAATCCAAATTTTAATTAAAATAAGAGAGATTAATCTAATTTATTATATTAAAAGTCTTACCTCTTCACCCAGCAAAATGAGATTACCTGCTCATGCTGTAAATGAAAACACACAAAATTTTATTAATTAGATCAAAAGAAAATACAACACAAAACTTAAAGTAATACACAAGACAATTTCCTTTAGATTTACAAGGAGAAATTCCTTCAAAAAAAAGCAGGAAAAATTACAAAATTAAGCTTGGTATTTATAGGAAAATCTAAAGTCTTCCATCAATTTCTCCCACCATTGCTCCACCAATTGTTCCACCAAACATGACACCAAACATGACACCAACATGCAAGCATGTTTGGTGGAAGTTTGAAAATTTTTACATTTTATTTTTATTAATTTTATTTTATATTTTGAAAATGACTATAGTAATTACACAAACTACACTGGACTATTCATCAATTTCGGCCTTCAAACTTCGGAATTAGAAAATACTTAAATCTTAAAAGTTGTAGATCTTTATGTCTTCTTTAATCTGGCACTTGAATCAGCTCAATCGGATATCGGATGAAAAAGTTATGGCCAACATACGAAACTTGCCCAAATTGGAATTTAGGACTGCACTTCGTGACGCGTGTAGTAAATTTCCGTTTTCGCCATTTTTTGCTCCGAATTTCATCGTTTTAGCCCCGAGTTGATTCCATTAAATCCCAATACTTTATTTATCTGTAAAAAATATAAAACACATCAAAGCGTTCATCAAATCCGAGAAACTAAACAAAATATTAGGTAAATGGGCGGTAAATATTGATATATTTTCCGCTCATCAACAGGGAAGTTAAGGACTGAATCCGTCCAAGAAGTTTAAATTTCACTATAAAAGACTCACTCATGCGAAGAGAAAAGTCCCCCGATCAAATGAAGACTCAAACGAGCATCTTATTTTTTATTTCGTAGTTTTATAATCCTTAGGATTGTAATTTGTGTGCTTGTGCCCCTTGGAGGCTTATTCACTTAATCAAACATCCATTGCTGGGACTTTATCTCAGGAGGTTTGACCCTTAGACGCTCTTCTTTCTTCCGCGCAGAAAAATCACGCAAACCAAACTGGCTCAAGTACGGAGGAAGGAGGATTGGTGTAAGAAGTGGAGATGCCTCCGAAAAGAAACACTCAAACTGGCTCAAGTACGGAGGAAGAAGGACTGGAGCAAACCAACCAGCCCCACATTCCAATCGTAGTGGGTCACTTCGAGAGTCTGGCGGACGCTAGTCGATATGAATCTATGCGAGAGCTCAACCTTAATGCGGTTCGTGCATTGTTCGGTGAATTCACACAGGATGTTGTTGAGCAGGTTAGGCTTCAAAATGCTCATATCATAGATAAATTTACTTCGACTAGTAACTCACATTATGAAAATGGCCAACACTTAAGCTCATTAAAAGAATTGATGGCCAAATATGTAAATGGGGGGACAATCATGCCGTTGACTACACCTCCCCATGCACCGAGCAGTCAGGAGACTGGTTCGAGCAATATTCCCCCACAATGGATCATTGTCCCTACGACTTCCAAGAGAGGAATAAGTCCTGGGGACAACGGCCCATATCTTGGGCCGAACCTACACCAAGGGCCAAATATAGTACAAGATGAAGTGGTGTTTCCCCAAGGTCCCCAGGTTCCTCAAGGACAGAACCACGACTATGTCCCACTTGTGAGATGACCACAACCACCACCCATAACAATGTCGTTCAATGGCAATAACATGTGGAGAGAATAGATGACCGAAATTCTTCAAAATCAATTCGGTTTGAGAGTACGGCCAATTCGGCCGAGGTATCAGAAGCCATATCTAGATTGGATCGATGTGACGTATCTGTGGCCTAGAATTACAAAGTACCAGATTTTTCTCTGTTTACAGGATCTGGGGAAGTTTCCACTATGGAACACATTGGGCGATTTACCCTTCAGTGTGGAGAAAAAACTAATTTCCATAAGTTGAGGTTATTCCAAGGCTCACTGTCAGGAGTAGCTTTCTCCTGGTATATCAGCCTGCCGGCCAACTCAGTAGAAAAATTGGCAACAAATGGAACAGCTGTTCCATGCGTAATTCTACAAGGCCGAATCTGAAGTGGCTTTAGCCGATTTGGCAAACTTGAGACAATTTCCAGGAGAATGGCTGAGATGTTCTTACAAAGGTTTAAGGTAGCTCGAGGCCGATGTTACATGCCTTTGCCAGAAAAAGAATTTGTAAGAATCGCCAAACTGCCTCAATTTCGATCTGAAAAAAATTTCAAGATCGTGAATGTTACGACTTTCCCCAACTTACCACTAGTGTGGTGCGATATGAATGATTACTGAGAGAGGATGAGCAAATGAAAAATTCCAGCAAAGGAATGTATTACAGGAACATTGATTATAAAGTAGGCGAAATGGACATCGAATCGGCCGACTTATGTTTGGCCGAATTAGTTAAAAGAAAGTCGTACGTTTGTAAGACATGGGCCGAACCCCAAGCCAAGAAAAGAACGATAAAATGAGTAGTGACTTCTCTTTTGATATCACAAAAGTCGATGCCATATTCGATCAGTTATATAAAGACAAGCAGATTAGTTTGAGCGATTGCCACACGTTGCCAAACACCGAGCAAATCGGTGGTAAAAAATATTGTAAGTGGTATAATACGTGGTCCCATTCAACTAATAATTGTCTTATTTTTCGGAATGTTTTACAGGATGCCTTAGAACCTGGACGAATAACGTTCGAAAAAAAGATGGCAGTGGACGAAAACCCTTTTCCAAAGCCTGTGGAATTAAACATGATCAACTCGAACCTTACCAAAATGACTTTGCCAAAGTTCAAGTTGGTCCTAGATGAAGGACATGATTGTCATCGTCCAAGCGCTCTGGAAAGGATTAAAGCACCCCAAGAACGGAAAGATCGACAAAATCTTTGTGTAAGGTGCAAAAACAATATAGAATGGATGAGGGAGTTGGAGGATACCTGCGAAAGGCCTGTAAAGAAAGAGCCAGTAGCATGGAAGCCACGAAAATTCGCGCCAAGGTTCTACGGCGAGAATTCAAACTTCGTCCAAAATGTAAGGACGTTTAGGCCGAAAATTCATCGGCTCAACTATGGCATTCATACCGGAGGCCATATTCGGGGAAACGCTTAGGAAAGAACTATCCTCATGTGGACGAAATGACAAGGACGCAACTGAGACAACACCAGAGAAATTATGGCCGTATGATGCGCCAACAAGGTGAAATGAAAGTCACCTCAGGCCATAGGGAGAAGTTGGGTGTGAGTAGTAAATAGAGTGACGATAGAGAAAGGATAACTACGAATTGTGATAAGCGTGCCAAGTTTGATAGACGAAAACGTGACGAGACAGACGATAAAGAACCCCCTGTTGGCATCCAGTTTGACAGTATGCCACAAGTTGTGGCAAATCATTACTTGTTGTCCGAGAAATTCAAGGGGGACAACAATGTAAGGGCTGGAAATAACGAAGATGTCTATGATGGTGATGAGACAGAATTTGTAGCACTCTCGATAACAGACAGAGAGGCTTCGGAAGAGGAAATGACTGATATAGAGGAAGAAATAGGCATCAGGATCGAAGCACGAAGAAAGAGAATATCACATAATCGGCTTCTCAAAGAATTGTATAAGGCCAACAACCCTGCAGTCGGAACGTTATGAGAGGACTTGAGATGATCTCCATACCTCGTGTTATATGGTAGGCCTAAAATAAAATGGACCGTTACCTGGGCGGAAAAGCGAAGACTCGTCGTCAATAATATCTCTCATAATACACCAGTCACATTACCACCATTTGGATGAGACATAAGAGAAGAATTACCTCGGGCCAATGTCGGGAATGAACAAACAATGAAGGTAGGCCTATCGGGGAAGGTGTATTCCCAAAACCACCACCCCATATGACAAAGCACCTGCGGCCGTTGTATGTGAAAGCAAAGACCAACGGAATATCTATCACCAAAGTACTGATTGACAATGGAGCAACCATCAATGCAATACTGTTTAGGATGCTAGGGCGTTTAGCAAAGTCCGAGGACGACCTCATTCCTACGGAAGTAGTACTAACAAGTTTCAATAGAGGGGCGACAACGGCCAAATAGGTCGTCTCATTAGACTTGTAAGTAGGAAATACTACGAAGACAGTGGTGTTCTTCATCATAGACGGGCCAACCACATATAACATGCTCTTAGGACGAGATTGGATACATGGTAGCCGGTGCATTCCTTCATATATTCATCAATGCCTAATTTTCTAGAACCAGAAAGATGAGGTTGAAATTGTACACGCCGACAACAAGCCTTTCGCTGCAAGATAAATTCGATCGAATACTTCATGTACGAAGGAAATTACCGGCTGACCAGAGTTATGAATGAAAGGGAAATTGGCCATTGTGGCGCAAAATGACGAGCCATACCCTGCAAGTCTGCTAAATGATTTGTTCACGCAAATAAAGCCAACCACAGTCGTCTTTGATGAGTCGACGCATAGTTGTTCAAATGAAGAAGAACAAGCAGAGTAAAGAATAAGCCGCACTCGCGGCTACCAAGGCCAATCTAATGACTTATGTAACGGAATGAGAAAATGAGGCCGAAGCTCGGGCCGCGATTTCAGCCTTAAGGGATAAATTGTTAGCGCACCAGACATAAGACATGATAAGAGAAACATGCATGGTAGATTGTTTGCTGGAAGGAAGCCACAAGATCGAACTGGAAAAAGAAGAATATGCTCTGAACGGACGACATAAGACGAGCATCTCAAGGGCACAGGATGTATTGGATGAAGTAAATCTGGGAAGCGATAATGATAGATGCATCACATACATCAGCAAGGAACTAGAGACCCAAGTACGTGAAAAACTAATCCATTTATTGCAAAATATAAAGATTGTTTCGCTTGGGATTACAATGAAATACCTGGTTTAGATAGAACCTTAATAGAGCATAGGTTTCCAATCATGTCGAGCCATAGACCATATAAACAACCTCCCCGATGCTATGCCTGACATTAAGAAATAGGTTGAACGCCTTTTGGAGGCGAAATTCATTACGACGACCAGATACGTAGAATGATTGTCAAACACCGTCCTTGTCATGAAAAAGAATGGAAAACTAAGAATATGCCTAGACTTTAGGAATTTAAACTTGGCAACACCAAAATATCAATACTCTATGCCAACGGTGGATTCCCTAGTAGACTCCATAGTAGGGTATCAGATGTACTCTTTTATGGATGGGTATGCAGGTTATAACCAGATCTACATCGCCGAAGTGATATACATAAAACAGCTTTTAGGTGTCCAGGTTCTTTAGGATGTTATGAGTGGGTGGTGATGTCGTTCGGTCTAAAAAATGCTGGGGCCACTTACCAGTGGGCCATGAATCTAATTTTCCATGACATGAACGACAAATTTGTAGAGGTCTATGTAGACGATATAGTGGCTAAATCTGTGACCATGGACGAATATTTCAGCCATTTAGCAATGGCTTTCGAGCAAATGAGAAAATTTAAACTGAAGTTGAGCCAAATGTGCTTTCGGGGTGTGTACAGGAATTTCATGGGCTTTTTAGTGCACCAACGAGGGATTGAGATTGATTCTAATAAATCTCGGGCAATCACTGAGGCCAAACCACCCCGAAATAAGAAAGAGTTGTAGAGATTTTTAGGACAAATCAATTTCTTAAGACGGTTTATCTCCAACTGTGCAGGAAAAACTAAAGTGTTCTTATCTCTGTTGAGGCTAAAGGACAAAGACGGATTCGTCTAGACCGAAGAACATCAAAAGGCTTTCAAAAGCCTGAAGAAATATTTATCGCAGCCGCTAGTGATGGTACCCTTTTGTGCCAGGATGGCCAATAAAGCTATACATATCAGCCGAAGAGCAGTCCATAGCTGGGATGATCGTGCAAGACGACGATATGGACGTCGAAAGAGCCATTTATTACATCAGCAGACAATTGTTGAATTATGAATGTAATTATTCTCCAATGGAGAAATTATGTTTGGCTTTGTATTTTACATGTACTAAATTACGAGCCTACCTTAGGCCTAATACAACGTACTTGATCACTAAGGTTAATATAGTAAAGTACATATTTTCTCGTCCTATCTTGCATCCAAGAGTTGGTTTCTGGTCATTATCATTGTCAGAATTTGATATATGACATGAACCTCAAAAAGCCGTAAAAAAATCAAGCCCTGGCAGATTTCTTACCTGACCACCAATGTTTGAGTACCATCAGAGAAATGGAAATGGAATTAGACGAATACACTTTGAAACCATGGATGATGTATTTTGATGGATCTAGCATAACGAAAGGAGCATGGATAAGAATAGTCTTAGTCAGTCTGTTGAGAGAATCGTTCCATTTCATGATTAGGTTGGATGAATTTTGCACCAACAATCAGGCCGAATATGAAGCCTTGATATTTGGTTTGGAAGTACTTCTCAATATGGGAGTAACACACGTGTCCATTCAAGGAGACTCGAAATTAGTAACCCAGCAGGTGACGAGAGCCTTTAAATGCCAGAGCCCATCAATCATGGCACTATTAGATGTAGCTAAAAAATTACTATGTCAATTTGACTATGTGGAGCTGGAACATGTTTCAAGGGCGAAGAATGAAGTGGCCAACAATTTGGCCCAAACGGCCTCCGAATATAAACAGACAAGCATAGACGGTATATATAGGAGCGAGGAGGTCAAGCCAGCCCTGATGAGACGAAAGAAGGTGATGGATGTCATGACTATCGAAGTCCAAGATAAGGATGATTGGAGAGGCGAGATCCAAGAATTTCTAAAACAGCCCGAAAATGGGAAAGATTGAAGGCTGAAACTCAAAACCTTGAATTACGTGGTATCGAGAGATGTGTTATATAAAAAATACCAAGACTGTCTATTGTTGAAATATGTAGGGCCATCGAAATCCAAAACTATGATGGCCGAAATACACGAAGGTGTTTGTGGGGCTCATCAGGTCGGGATAAAGATGAGATGATTGATTATATGATGAAAATGGGAGAGTCGTGCATATCGTACGCCAAGGGGTGCGTCGTTTGTCAGAAGTATGGGCCCATCCAGAGGGCACCAGCAACTGAAATGGTCCCTATCATTAAACCATGGCCATTCATGGGATGGACGATAGATTTGATGGGAAAAATCTATCATGCTTCAAGCAAGAGACACACCTTCATTATCGTCGCCACAAATTTCTTTACCAAATGGGTGGAAGCTATTCCAGTAATAGAGATCTGTCAAGAGCAAGTCATCAAGTTCATAAAGGAGCACATCATTCACTGATTCCGTATACCACAAACAATAATGGTGGACCATGGTAGAGGGTAAAAGGCTTCCTAGCCGAATATGGGATCCGGCTAGTAAACACCACTCCATATTACCCTCAATCAAACGGTCAGGCAGAGTCATCCAATAAAACCATTAAAATGTTGATTCAGAAAATGGTGACGGACAGTGCCTGGCAATGGGACGAGTGTCTGAGTCAGACTCTATGGGTGTACAGAATGTCACTATGAACAAGTACCTCGATCACACCATTTCAATTAGTATATGGTCAAGAAGTCGTACTACCAATTGAGGTTAATATTGAGTCCACTAGGGTGATGCTGCAAAATGAATTAAAAAATGAGGACTATAGCAAAGCAATGATCCAAAATTTATTGGAATTGGACGATATTAAATGCGATGTCATTAATCGTTTGATAGCACGAAAGAAAAAAATGGCCAAGGAATACAATCAGAAAGTCATGGCTAAATCGTTCAGAAGAGGCGAATTAGTGTGGAAAACTATATTGCCACTTGGTACCAAAGATCCGGTATATGGCAAATGGTCGCCTAATTGGGAAGGCCCATTCGAGGTAAAAGATGTATTGCCAAATGGGGCCTATCATTTAAAAAGTTTGAATGGAAAAGTGCATGTTAGGGCGATAAACGGTAAATAATTAAAAAAATATGTGCCCTCATTATGGGATCACGAGAATATAATATCCTTGCAATAAGGACAAAGCTCAGTAATATAAAAATATATTTTCATTAACACAGGACGAAAATGTCCTCAATATTACAACATTTGGACTATAACACGTTCTACAAATTTACATAATCATTGACCGGCGTAAACACACACGTATAACGCAAGCGCACGTATCGTTCAAGTAGTATAAAAATATCGATCCCACGAGGACTTAATTCCTACTGTTGTTATTAATCGTTGATACTATTTATTTACAAATATCTAATTGAGGGAGAAGTGAATTGATTGCTTGAATGATTTGATTTGTAGATTTGCTAAATAAATAAAAAAATAAAAAGAAAAAAGAAAATACTAAGGAAAATAAAAGACTCAAAAATCTAGGATTGTGAATCTTTCTAATATCTTTAAAAAGATGAAGTGATTATTTTATGTTTGTGTAATAAATCAGTTTACTAACCTGGAACACAAATTTATGCGAAAGCATCTGTCGATGGTCAGACACAAATACCCAGTTTAATCCAATTGAGTCATATTTCTATGTCAATTAAATTACCTGAATTCATTAAGTTTAATTTCCAATTATGGCTACCCCCGCCTGACAGGTATATTCCTATCCTGTAAGGAAATCTATTAAAGGGTTATCTATCCTCAAGAAGATCGTGGGCTATTAAGTCAAATGTTGAAACCTAAAATCCATATGTCTAGGTCATTTTAGATTTACCACATCAATCTTATTGGTGATCAAACAACAAGAAGCATTTAAGACTTAATACGTAAACCTTTAAATTACTCAAATTATAAAATAACCTCTTATAAACCGGTGATATTAGACTTCATCACAACCTAGAAAACTAACTTAGTTACAACACATAGTTATGACAAGTAAAAAAAAAGAAACATAAAAGTTACTAAAAAGTAATGCAGAAAAATAAATAAAATGCTAAGGTAAAAGGAATTAACTTCTACTATTCACTATTTAGATATCTCCCATAAAATAATATATATAATCTTGTGATATTTTAAATCAACCGTCCGGAATGGCGGTATCCTGATTAAGTCAAATTCAAATATACCAGCCATAATGCGGAACAGAAATATAAACTTAAACCAACCATCCAGTATGGCGGTATCCTCATTAAGTCAGGTTTAACTAATTTAAATTGAATAACCAACCGTCCGGAATGGCAGTATCCTTTATTAATTCAGGTTTTAAATAGTTTATATATTATATTTTAAGGGAGATTAATCTAAATAGCAAAAGTAAAAGAATTACCTTTTTACCTCAGTATGGAGAAGGTAGCTCCTCATGGATGAATGAAACTACTATTTATAGAAGAGAATTACTACTACAAACGTAAATAAAAGAAACTAAAGAATAGAACTCTCAATTTATATATAAGGATTTCAGAGGAAGAAGTACATTTGAAACTAATAAATTCAAAATCAATTTATAGGGAAAAAAATCCAATTTTTTATTATTAATTTTCTGATTTTTATTTTTATAATATTTTACTTTTTTTTATTATTATTTTTGTGGATCGCTGAATTTTCGACACGTGGCATGCGGTGCACGTTAGCAGATTGCTTGTGATGATGACACGTGGCATGATGCACGTTAGCAAAGTCAAACTTGGCAACTTTGACTTGTTGACCTGGCACATATTAGCAGTCTCCGGTGCATGTTAGAGATCGGGACGTCAAAAATTACCAAAATACCCTTTGTGTCGGGTCGCCCAAAATTACCAAAATACCTTTTTTTTCAAATTTCACCAAATTGCACAGTTTTGCTCCAAATCACCTCCACAATATCCTGAAACTTTATTTATCTACAAAATAACACAAAACACATCAAAATATTCACAAAACTCAAGAAACTATACAAAATATAAGTTAAATGAGTGGGAATTAGTGATAGTTTTACCACTCATCACACCCTCAAACCTAACATTTTGCTAGTCCTCGAGCAAAATAAAATAATATAATAAAATTTTAACTAAGCACTTTCTTAGGGATCGCGATTGCATTTAGCATATGCAACAAGCCTTTAAACTCCTAGGTGTCCCTAGTGGACGAGTTATAGTCTCGTGAGGGTTTACAACAATGATACCCACAAACATTTTATAAAAGTAAAAAGGTAGTGAAACTAATGCACACAAAAGCAAAAAGACAAGAGAAAAGAGAATAAAGAAGTTAGTGACTAATTAGGTGAAACTTCTACTCCAAGTTTACTAGTTGTTTTGTTTCATTCTAAATTACTGACAAGTAAATTCTCCGATTATTTTACCATTCTCCATATACACAGCTAACAAAATATTTAAACAACTCATTTTTGCCCACAACAGTCATAAGTGCAGTTGATGAGAGAGTAATATTTTTGTCCTAAAGTTTTTATCAGAATACACATCTTTTGTAGTAATGGAATAATTTTTCTGATTTTTTCTTTGATTTTTTGAATTTTGACTTTTTATTTATATACAATACCTTCCGTCTATGTAGCGAGCTTTGGATCGGTGGCTCCCAAACCAGATGGCTTTAGGGCACCAGGTGTTAAGACACCCCTACAGACTTAATTACTCAAACTTCATATATATATATATATATATATTTATTTATTTATTTATTTATTTATTTATTTATATATTATATTTATATTTATATTTTTCATCATTTTTGATCCATGTAGCGAGCTTTGGGTCAATGACTCCCAAACCAGATGGTTTTAGGGCATTAGGTGTTAAAACACCCTTACAGACTTAATAACTCGGATCTCAGATGTAAATTTTTTTTTTATCCCATCACTTTTTGAGATGCTTCATCCATTAAACTATAGCACTGAATATTACAATCTTTTCAATTTTAGCTCATGTCAGTATGTTACCATGTATGTTGATAATACCTGCCAACTAAGCATATGAAGATCTATTTAAGTCAGTTTTATGGAGAATTTACAAATTAAATAATTCAAAGGGAAATAAACAAAAATTAACTTGTTTCGAAAAATGGGTTTGAAATACGTCTTAGGAGTGGAAATTCCTTACACAGCTATCTCTAACCAATTTCATTTTTTTAGTCAACATAAAAACAAAACCATAAACATAAAGAAATAACTTCTACTGGTCATGGTGTGTGACTAACTGTCAAATGGAATTCCCATTGTAGATTCCCCAGAGGGAGGGTGGAGCGAGGCTCTCTTAAGTACCCAGCCTCTTAGGCTCTTATCGTTTGGTGACAGGAATAAACAACGAGTCCTCCAAACTAGTCTATCACAACAAGCTATGGGTGAATGATTATCTAGGTGCTTTCACAACTTTTCCTTATAGAGAGGTAGTGAGTGAAGGAAGACACCAAACCATCAGCTAGCTTTAAATGCCTTTGTTTTTTGAAATTTTTGTTTTTTTTTTTTGTTTTTTTTTTATTTTATATTTTTTTTTGTATTTTTCGAAAAAAAATTGGACTAAAAATAAAAATAAAAACAAGATACTATTAACTATTCCTCACCCCCAAACCTAAATGAGACATTGTCCCCAATGTCTTTAATAGTAGAAGAAGAGTTTAGAAGATAGTACATGGTTGGCTGAATTACTATAAGAAAATTAAAGGTTAAGATCCAGATTTATTCGACGCTTCTTACCACGATCATCTTCAGACCATTTTATCTTTGAAAGGATATGATCAATTTGTGGTTCAAAAGCCAAGATTTGGTCAAACAAATCTTGGGCAGTTCTAGCAGTGAAGAGGAGTTCCTTAAAAGGTTTTGTCACGAATCCATTTCTCCGGGCATCCTCAAGAAACACACAAAGAAAATCATAAAATCCATCAACGTTATACAGCCCAATTGGTTTATGGTGTATGTTCAAGTTTGCCCAAGATAGCACTATAAAAATTTCCTCCAATGTGCCCAAACCTCATGGCAAAGCAATAAAAGCATCAGCACGGTTAATCATTTCTACCAGTCGTTCAGAGATACCTGGCACAATTAATTCTTCTCCGTTTGATGGTCCAATAATATTCGTCTCTGCCAAAGGTTTTGGGATGATTCCCAAAACTGAACTGCCTCTATTATGTACATCCTTTGAAATGGTCCCCATAAGTCCAAGATTGCCCCCGCCATATACTAAGTGCATATTCTTTTTTCCCATGACTCGACCCAATTCTTGTGCTGCCTCTATGTATTGTGGATTAGTACCAACACTAGTACCACAAAACACACAGATGTTTTCAACTCGTCTTCTTGAAGTGGCTTCCATTTTTTTTACTCTGGATGTCTTCAAAAGTGCAATGATGAATTGAATTTATAGAACCTGAAAATGGTGAGTAATAAGCACTAGTACCTGCCAGATGACAATTATTAGTTAAACAGTAAAATAAATCATGATAGTCAAAATGTCTGGATCTTGTCTGAGAAAATAAAAATAAATTACAATTATTAGGAAAAGATAAAGAGATATAATATGTAAAAAAAAAAATAACGGCTTGATTGACATCTATGCGTCAGGAATAAGCTTCCCATCCAATTTTCTTATAAATTGGCAAACATGATCTTTTTGAGTCAGATTCCCAAGACTTAACTGTTGTCTTTCTTTTTGAAATTGTGTGTGTAACCTGCGAATTTCATGATACACAAATCCAGATGGATGCGTCTCAAGAGTTTTAGATATATCATCCAAAGACTCCTTACTCAAGCCATTCCTAATGAATTTAATCTTATCTTCACGATTATCAGACACCATTCCTAAAGAACGACAACAAGTATCACAAAACATACGGGCACATTTATAACAAACACACATTCTTTTGGCTCTTCTCTTTTTAGCATAAGAGCTCCTTCCTAAAACAGGTAGATGTGACATAAAAGAGTCAGAAGACTCACCTGCCAATCGGACCCGTGCTTCAATAATCCAACGAATGTCAGTAGAAATGCCTTTGATCATCAGTAGTCTCATCCGTTCCAAACGAGCTTTGTAGACTTTCATCAGAGATTTTTGAGGGAGAGAATGAAATTGCTTGTGAAGATTTGCGAGAGCTTCTTTCATCTTGAAATGTCTTAATCTGCAAAAACTAAACACACAAAATAAAATCACACCAAATCACAATATAAACAAAAATTGCTTGGGTTGCCTCTCTGCTAGCGCTAAGTTTTAATGTCGTCAGCTAGATGTGACTTCTCGATCGTTATGCTGAATCTGAAAGTGTGACACTTTCTTTTTGTCGCTCCAACTGTTCTCCCCAGTAGTGCTTGAAACGCTGACTGTTAACCTTGAATGTGTTGTTGGTGTTGGGATCCAGTAACTCAACAGCTTCATATGGTAAAACCTGAGTGATCACAAATGGACCTGACCACGTAGATTTCAACTTTCCAGGGAAAAGTGTCAACCTCGAATTGTATAACAACACCTGTTGCCTTGGTTTCAATTGTCTGTGCACTATTTTTAGGTCATGCCATTTCTTGGTCTTTTCCTTGTACAATTTGGCATTCTCATAAGCCTGTAGGTGAAATTCCTTCAATCATTGAGTTAGTGAAATCTTTTCTTTCCTGCAGCTTGTGGATCAAGATTCAACTTCTTCAGTGCCCAGTATGCTTTGTGTTCAAGCTCAACTAGCAGATGACATGCTTTCCCAAACACCAATTTATTGGATAATTATGACTCATAGCGTCACTATTTGTACAGACCATGGTGTTGTTGTACAAATTAACTATATGACAAAGGAGATTGCACTCTTATCATTTGTGATTAGATCACCTAGATATATAAATGATGAGAGGTCCCTATGATTTGTTCATGGACGGAGAATGATATGAGACAGTATCAGTCCACGAAGGATAAATCGTTAAATGTCCCTAGTGAGAGTATTATCGAGATTGGACATCGATAAATACGTAAAAGACTAGTATTACACTTGTGCGCGTTTGTGAGGGCACAACGGCATAGTTCTCATATATTGGGTATAGGATACTCATGCAAGTGTAATAGGAGGTTGTGTTTCACCGATGGTACGGGAAACAGCTTCGCTCTGGACAGACCCCCACGGAATCCCATTGGTAGTATGACTATGTGTCTATGGGAGTCTGCAATCAGGGTAGGTGTATTTGGTCTTAACTGAGACTTGCAACGCTAATACTTACGACAATAGATGTACTTTAGTTGAGGTCGTCCAGGGCTTTAACCGGTTCTGTGTACGCCAATTCTGGGTATATTGAGAATCGTAGTGTGTTGGCTGTGATGTCAAGACGGAAGTATCACTCCAGTCATAGTGGAGATGACGGTCACGTAGGATACGGAACTCGTTCTCTTAAATGCTCGAGCTATCGGGATATTATGACTAGGTCATGTTTATCCGATTATAGAGACTAGTTACCAGACATCCGATATGTGCTTCGTACGGGGCAGACAAAATTCCAGCCCCAGGCCTAGCACGTGATCATCCGATACTGGACAGAAATACGCAATACTACGGTATACTACGTTTGATATAGATCATATATTCCTGTAAGGATATTTCCGGAGAATTGGGTAGGCATGTCGCTTTGCTAGAAGCCAACCTTGTCTTGTAAATCGGTATAAACGTGGTACAAAGTACTTACGTGTTCGGATAGTCCGACGACCGTATTTACTGCCAACATATCCGGGGATCTCATGGGTCGCTTCCCAAAGATTCACCGATGATGTATGACTCGCACTATAATTAATCTGGGATTATTTTGATGAGAGAGAAAATTAATCTGGGATTAATTACAGAGATATTTTATCTAGGATAAAATATTAATAAAAGAGAGAGAACGATTAATTTGGAATTAATCGATAAAATAATATATTCGATATATTATACGAAATTGGATTTCGACGCGGAATTAAAATTGGATTTTAATTCGGGCGAACGAATTAATTTGGAATTAATTCGTTAGCGTCGTGAATAGTGATTTCACTAGGCGTAATCATTTAATTACGACGCGACGGAAAATTCGTTAATTTGGAATTAGCGAACCCGAGCCCGAGAGTGATTGCGAGCGCATTCGCATTTCGAATTCGAGCGCGGCACGCGAGTCACATCAAGCGTCAAATCACTAGTCGCATCAATTGTCAAATCACTTGTCACTTTGAGTGATGTGATGTGATGTGATGTGACATGACATGTTGTCACTTTAATAAAGTGACTTGATGTGAATAGTAAAAAGTGATGGGAATAAAGTTGAAAGGACTTGTACTTTTACTTTTACTTTTGACCTTTTGACTTTGCTTTTGAAAGTAAAGTGGTATATGTTTTATTTTTATTTATTTACTTGGTAAATAATAATAATATAAATGATATACAAAAGGGCTTTATTTTCTCTCTCTTCTAGATGTGATTCACGGTTTTGGAGCTTCTCTCTCCCCTCTCAAATTCGGCTTTGAGCCTTCTTCTTCCTCCCTCCATTTTTGGTTCGACCAAGTATTAAGAAGAAGAAAAGAGAGTGTTTTGTGGCAAAACAAAGTGCTAGCACACACATAGAGTTATCCTAAGGTGATAGGGAAGTGAGTTTGTGAGCTTGGAATCTCAAAGCTTAGAGCTTTAATGGAGGTCTTCAATGGCCGAAAATTCTAAGAAACACAAGGGCCAAAACCGACCAACCTATTGCTCTTGGAAGCCTTGGCCGAATGCTCCTTCATGGTGGAAGAGGCTTGTTTTGTTTGATGCATCAAATCCAATCATTATGAGTATATGTTTCCGCCATTATTCCTTGATGTATTCATGCGAATTTATGCTTGATTTCATGATCTTGGGACCTATATTAGAAACCAGCACAATTGATATGGGGACATACCAATGGGTGTCTTGTAAGCTGTACGGTAGGCCCATAATGCATCATCCAATTTTGTAGACCAGTCCCTCATTGTTGATCCAACGGTTCTCTCCAAGATTCTTTTGATTTCCCTATTTGAAACTTCAACTTGCCCATTTGACTGTGGATGGTAGGCTGTGGCAACCTTGTGAGTAACCCCGTATTTGGATAGGAGTGCATCAAAATATCTGTTGCAGAAATGTGTGCCACCATCACTGATAATTGTCCGAGGTGTTCCGAAGTGAGTGAAAATATTCTTTTTTAAGAATTTGATCACCACTTTTGAATCATTGGATGGTAGTGCAATTGCTTCAACCCATTGGAGACGTAGTCTACAACAACCAAGATGTACATGTTTCCGAATGATGGAACAAAGGGTCCCATAAAATCAATTCCCCACACATCGAATAACTCCACTTCCAGAATATTTTGCAACGGTCCTTCATTTCTCCTCGAAATATTCCCCATTCTCTGACATCTGTCACATTGAAGAACAAACAAGTGAGCATCTTTAAAAAGAGTGGGCCAGAATAAACCTGATTGAAGGACTTTAGCTGCAGTTTTATTTCTGCTGAAGTATCTGCCGTATGGTGATGAATGACAGTGCTGCAAAACACTGTTGACCTCTTCCTGTGGAACACATCATCTCAGTAATTGATCAGCACATCGTTTGAACAGGTATGGCTCATCCCAAACATAATGTTTGACTTCTTTGAAGAATTTCTTCCGTTGCTGAGTTGTCCATTCCAACGGCCATTTTCCTGATACTATGTAGTTGACATAGTCAGCATACCAAGGGACTTCCTGCTGTTTTATGGCAATAGTTGTTCATCTGGAAAAGTTTCTTTGATTGATAGTTCTTTGCCAGCTGCTCCATTCTCGAGCCTCGATAGATGATCTGCCACTTGGTTTTCTGTTCCTTCCTGTCTCTGATCTCCACATCGAATTCTTGAAGAAGAAGTATCCAACGGATCAATCTGGGTTTGGCATCTTTCTTTGTGATCAGGTATTTGATTGCTGAATGATCTGTGTAGACCACCACTTTGGGCCCCAACAGATAAGAGCGAAATTTGTCAAAAGCGAACACAACTGCAAGTAACTCCTTTTCAGTGGTTGTGTAGTTGAGTTGAGCTTCATTCAAAGTTCTGCTGGAATAGTAAATGGTGTGGAATATCTTTGCTTTGCGTTGTCCCAAAACTGCACCTACAACAAAATCACTAGCATCACACATTACCTCAAATGGAAGGGTCCAATCTGGTGCAACTATGATGGGGGCAGAGATCATCTTCTGTTTTAAGATCTCAAAAGCTTCCTGGCATTCTTTGGTGAAGTTGAAAGACACATCCTTTTCCAGAAGATTGCAAAGAGGTTTTGCAATTTTGGAAAAGTCTTTGATAAATCTCCTGTAAAAACCTACATGTCCAAGAAAACTCTGAATTCCTTTGACTGATTTTGGTGGAGGTAGTTTCAATTGTTTCGATCTTTGCTTTGTCTACCTCGATTCCCTTTTGTGAGATCCGGTGTCCAAGAACTATGCCTTCATGTACCATAAAGTGGCATTTCTCCCAATTGAGTAACAGGTTTATTTCTTCACACCTTTGTAATACCTGTTCTAGATTCAGCAAACAATGATCAAAAGAATCTCCAAACACAGAAAAGTCATCCATGAAAACCTTCATACTCTGCTCCAGCATGTCTGAGAAGATGGCCATCATGCAACGCTGAAATAGGGCAGGGGCATTACATAATCCAAATGGCATTCTGCGGAAAGTAAAAGTACCATAGGGACATGTAAAGGTGGTTTTCTCCTGATCTTCTGGGGCGATGACAATCTGATTGTATCCTGAATATCCATCCAGAAAGCAATAGAACTCATGTCCCGCCAATTTGTCCAGCATCTGATCAATGAATGGCAGCGAAAAATGATCCTTCCTCATGGCTTTGTTCAGCTTCCTGTAGTCCATACATACTCTCCATCCAATCACCGTTCTTGTTAGGATTAGCTCATTTTTTTCATTGGTAACCACAATAATTCCTCCTTTCTTCGGCACACACTGCATAGGACTTACCCAACTGCTGCCTGAGATAGGGTAGATGATGCCAGCATCCAATCATTTGATGATTCTTTCTTCACAACTTCCTTCATGATTGGATCGAGTCTCCTTTGATGTTCTACTGTGGGTTTGTACTCATCGTTTATCAGGATCTTGTGCATGCAGAATGATGGACTAATGCCTCGAATGTCTGCTATACCTGAGATGACTCGGAAGTAACTTCAACTCCAACTGTGGTGGTTCTTCAATCGAAGGCTTGATCCGGTCTTTCTTCGGTAGTTCCAAACTTTCAATTGGTTGTGTCACTTTGAAACGAAATGGCTTGTCAAGATAGTTGATACATTCCAGAATTTCAGCATCTAACTCAGTTTCAGTCATGTTGGTGATGCTAGCTTCAAGTTTATCTGTAGGAACTATATCAGTATCATGAATGATACTATCAATAACATCAATTTTGAAACATTCTTCCTCTTTTTCTTCACTCGGGAATTTCATAACTTTGAAAACATTGAATGTAACTTCTTGGTCCTGAACTTTCATGGTTAGTTCTCCTTTTTGTACATCAATCACAGTTCGACCTGTTGCTAAGAATGGTCTCCCAAGGATGATTGGCACATCTTTGTCTTCATCCATGTCAAGGATAATGAAGTCTGCTGGGAGAATGAGTTTATCAACTTTGACTAGCACATCTTCAACGACTCCTCTTGGAAATGCAAGCGTTCGATCAGCAAGTTGTAGTGAGACTGAAGTAGGCATTTCTTCTCCAATTTGCAGTTTCCTATAAATAGAAAAAGGCATTAAATTAACACTTGCACCTAAATCACATAAAGCCTTACCGAAGTTATGTTCTCCTATGATGCAAGAAATGGTGAAACTTCTAGGATCCTTCAACTTTGGGGGAAGTTTTCTCTGAATGATGGCGCTGCATTCTTCTGATAATGCTATTGTCTCATAATCTCCCAATCTCCATTTTCGTGAAAGAATGTCTTTCATGAATTTAGTATAACTGGGCATTTGTTCCAAAGCTTCTGCAAAAGGGATGTTGATGTGCAGCTTTTTGAAAAACTCCAAGAATCGAGCAAACTGCTTGTCCAGTTTGCTTTTCTGAAGACGCTGAGGAAAAGGTAAAGGTGGAGTGATCTGTTCTTTTTCCTTTGCTTCTTTTTCCTCCATCTGTTTCTTTGCTTCTTTTGGAACATCTTCAACGGTTGCCTTAATTCCAACATCTTTGTTGATTTCAGTACCACTTTTCAAAGTGATGGCTTGACATTGCTCCTTTCCTCGGTTCCTCGGATTTGGTTCTGTATTGCTGGGAAGATTTCCTGGTGGTCTGTAACTCTGAGCATTGGCTAGTTGTCCAATTTGATTCTCCAATGCTATGATGGAAGCAGATTGGCTTTGAAATATAACATCATATGCTGCTTGTTGCTTTTTGAACATCTCTGCAAGCCAATCTTTCATTTTTGGGTCTTTTTCAAACTCATGGCTTTTGTTCTGTTGCTGGAATCCAGGTGGTGGATAGTTCTTTTGCCCTGAATTATTGCTCCATGAGAAATTGGGATGATTCCTCCACCCTGGATTGTAGGTGTTGGAATATGGATTGTTCATCTGTCTATTGAAATTGTTGACATAATTCACCGTTTCTTCAAGTTGATTTTGTTATGGTGCTTCTCCATATTGTGAATTTGTGGTTCCAATGTTGTTTTGCATGCCGAGAGTCTCCATGAATTTGCATATTTGATCCAGTTTGGTAATGACTGCTGTATTGGCTCCAACCTCATAAATTCCAGCAATTCGTTGAATCATGCTTCTTTCTGTTGGCCACAAGGAATTGTAGTTGGCCATTTCTTCAATTAGGTCCCAAGCTTGATCTTCTCCTTTTGCCATTAATGCTGCTCCAGCAGCAGCATCAATTATGGTTCTCATTATTCCAGAAAGTCCATTATAGAATGTTTGGACTTGAAGCCATATTGGAATCTCATGGTGAGGACATTTCCGGAGCAAATCTTTGTACCTTTCCTAAGCTTCGTAGAGAGTTTCTGATTCTTATTGTACAAAGGATGTGATGTCATTCCTCAGTTTTCCAGTTCTGGCTGGTGGAAAGTACTTTGCAAGAAATTTGGTGGCTAAAGTGTTCCAAGTTCTGATGGAACCTGATGGAAGTGAATGTAGCCAAGCTTTAGCTCTGTCCTTCAAGGAGTATGGAAATACACGCAGTCTCATTGCTTCTTCAGCTTCTCGGTTGTAATTAAAAGTGCCGCAAACTTCCAGGAAGTTGCTGATGTGGGTATTAGGATCTTCAGTTGCTTTTCCCCCAAATTACACTGATTGTTGAATCATCTGAATACAAGTTTTGATGTCACCTTCATTCGCTGGTAAATGAGGAAGTACAATACATGAAATAAGGCCATCAACCACCGGAATGGTTCTCTCTCGAATGGGAATTGGTGGTGCAACCTCCAAAAGTTCAGGTTCCATGTTAACAATTGCTTCTTGGCCTTGTCGTCTTTCCCTTCTCAACTTTCTGGTGGTTTTTTCAATTTCTGGGTCAAACGGTCGTAGTTCAAAGCTTCTGGTTCGTCTCATTAAGATTCGGATAACCTGAAACACAATAAAATGAAAACAATAAGTAAAAAGAAAATTAGATACAAGTAATGTATCTAACCTCAAAACTAATAATAAAAGATAAAGAAGTCCCCGGTAACGGCGCTAAAAACTTGACCGGCGTAAACACACACGTATAACGCAAGCGCACATATCGTTCAAGTAGTATAAAAATATCGATCCCACGAGGACTTAATTCCTACTGTTGTTATTAATCGTTGATACTATTTATTTACAAAGATCTAATTGAGGGAGAAGTGAATTGATTGCTTGAATGATTTGATTTGTAGATTTGCTAAATAAATAAATAAATAAAAAGACAAAAGAAAATACTAAGGAAAATAAAAGACTCAAAGATCTAGGGTTGTGAATCTTTCTAATATCTTTAAAAAGATTAAGTGATTATTTTATGTTTGTGTAATAAATCAGTTTAATAACCTGGAACACAAATTTATGCGAAAGCATCTGTCGATAGTCAGACACAAATACCCAGTTTAATCCAATTGAATCATATGTCTATGTCAATTAAATTACCTGAATTTATTAAGTTTAAGTTCCAATTATGGTTACCCCCGCCCGACAGGTATATTCATATCCTTTAAGGAAATCTATTAAAGGGTTATCTATCCTCAAAGAAGATCGTGGGCTATTAAGTCAAAGGTTGAAACCTAAAATCCCTATGTCTAGTTCATTTTAGATTTACCACATCAATCTTATTGGTGATCAAACAACAATAAGCATTTAAGACTTAATAAGCAAACCTTTAAATTACTCAAATTATAAAATAACCTCTTATAAACCGGTGATATTAGACTTCATCACAACCTTGAAAACTAACTTAGTTACAACACATAGTTATGACAAGTAAAAAAAAAGAAACATAAAAATTACTAAAAAGTAAATGCAGAAAAATAAATAAAATGCTAAGGTAAAAGGAATTAACTTCTACTATTCACTATTTAGATATCTCCCATAAAATAATATATATAATCTTGTGATATTTTAAATTAACCGTCCGGAATGGCGGTATCCTGATTAAGTCAAATTCAAATATACCAGCCATAAGGTGGAATAGAAATATAAACTTAAACCAACCGTCCAGTATGGCGGTATCCTCATTAAGTCAGGTTTAACTAATTTAAATTGAATAATCAACCGTCCGGAATGGCGGCATCCTTTATTAATTCAGGTTTTAATTAGTTTATATATTATATTTTAAGGGAGATTAATCTAAATAGCAAAAGTAAAAGAATTACCTTTTTACCTCAGCATGAAAAAGTTAGCTCCTCATGGATGAATGAAAGCTACTATTTATAGAAGAGAATTACTACTACAAACGTAAATAAAAGAAACTAAATAAGAGAACTCTCAATTTATATATAAGGATTTCAGAGGAAGAAGTACATTTGAAACTAAGAAATTCAAAATCTATTTATAGGAAAAAAAAATCCTATTTTTTATTATTATTTTTCTGATTTTTATTTTTATAATATTTTATTTTTTTATTATTATTTTTTTTTTGATCGCTCGCTGAATTTTCGACACCTGGCATGGTGGCAAAAAAAAAACGGCTCGTTGAATTTTTGACACGTGGCATGCGGTGCACGTTAGCAGATTGCTTGTGATGATGACACGTGGCATGGTGCACGTTAGCAAAGTTAAACTTGGCAACTTTGACTTGTTGACCTGGCGCATATTAGCAGTTTCCGGTGCATGTTAGAGGTTGGGACGTCAAAAATTACTAAAATACCATTTGTGTCGGGATGCCCAAAATTACCAAAATACATTTTTTGCCAAATTTCACCAAATTTCACAGTTTTGCTCCAAATCACCTCCACAATGTCTTGAAACTTTATTTATCTACAAAATAACACAAAACACATCAAAATATTCAAAAAACTCAAGAAACTATACAAAATATTAAGTTAAATGAGTGGGAAATAGTGATAGTTTTACCACTCATCAATCATTGACTGGCCGAAGGTCGCTGGAGCTCATCGGGCGAATACCTCAAAAGCGAGAACCTCTCCTCCAGGGTCCTCCATTCTATCAGCATTTTTGCATCGACCCTTATCAGATCGGCCAAGCTTTTTTCAAAATCAACTTGGGCTAGATCCTTGAACTCGGCCATAATAGAAGTGGCCTCAGCTGCCAGAGAGGCTAACCCTCTTTTCTTGGCTTCTCTCCCTATGCTGTTTTCCTCTATTTGACGCTGTATATCTTATAATTGTCATTATAGGTCAAAGACTCCTTGATAACCATTTCGTTTGTGGATTCCCTCATAGCTTGTCGAAGGATATCAATGGCATCTCGAACCCTTTCATTCTTATTTATGGATGCACGCAGCCCGATCTTCTGGCTGTGAGTTGTGCGATAACGAAGAATAAGGACCGAGACATTACTTTGTAGGTATTGAAGAGTAAGTCGGGCTTCCGTCGAAATAGGTAGGACAGGAAGACCCAAGAGACGATCTAACTCGGAGGAAGCTTTTTCTAATTTCAGTACATTCTCTGGTAGAGCAGCTTGGCTGATGTCATTGGTCATAAGCGATGCATATTGGCTGAGAAAATCCCTAAGAGCTTCCAAGTCCGATGTAGTCTGGGCCGGAGATAGGGAAGGCAGGGAAGAAGTAGAAGCTAACTGATCTAAGTCACTTAAAATATCTTGGATCGACTGCAAAAATTGATCCGGAGCCTTATTATAAAAGCCGAAGTTAGTAATCAAACAAGAATAGATGAAGGAAAAGAGAACACGGGGGGAAATCACTTACAGCTTCGGGTTGACGAGCAGAACTGGACGGCTCAGCAACAGAAGGTATAGGGGTTTCCTGTGGCAACATCAGGTCTCCCCGAGTAGATTGGACTGAGTGAGTGGGAGACGATGGCTATTCAGAAGCAGCAGGTGGTTGAGCCGAAGAAGCAGGAGCTGACACCAAAGAATTGAGGAGTGGGGAGCCGAAGATGACGACTGGTCAAACACAGAAAGTTCCTGCGCCAAAGGTACATGAGACATATGAAGATGAGGAGAGGGCGGAAGAGTCGAAGATGACGACTTGTCAAATATAGAAAGTTCATGCGCCAAAGGTACAAAAGACATCGCCCGAGGAGGAAAATGCAGAAGAACAGAGGACGACGGCTATCCAGAGGCCGGAGTTGGTTGCACTAAGGAGTCCGAAGATGCTGCATGTGGCGACTATTGTTGCGGTACGGTTGTAGGCTGAGTATCTGCAGGAGAATCAGAATAAGGGGAATCAGAAATATAAACAACCTCATCTTCTTCATAAATGCGACGAAGTACATAGTGTTTGTACATAGACCGAGTGTCCTCCAACAGCTCCAATTCGGCCAAACTAAAAGGTCGTCTACATCTCTATAACCTCCCATAAGTCTTGTGGCAGCCATTATGCGCACTAAGGGGTAAAGTTGCTTGAGATGGTGCCAAAGTGGCCCGTCATCTGGCCAGATAGGTTCGGGCACGTCAGGCTCGTCATCCAGGTCCTGTACAATTGGCACATGATCGTCTACAGAGGGGCATTCAAATAATGGATGGTCTTTTGAAATTTCCTCAACACTTGGATGCGAGCGACCAAATTTTATACATGGCTCTGTACCTTGGGGGTCGGCTCCGGACCACGCACCAGTAACAGCTTCCTCGCCCTCTTCTGGCATTTGTTCCACGATTGGATCCTCGACTGCTTCGTCATCGTTCGATGGAAGCTAAACAACCAAATCAGTCTCTTTAGATGGACCCTCGACCATAGGAGTTTCGGGTCTTGGAGTTTGGGTCTTTTCGGGCACGGCAGAAGGTGGCTCTGATCTAAGCACCTACACAAGATATAAAAACTTATAAAACCTCAGGTTGTATCAGACCGACGTACAAAAAAGAGACGAGAGCTTCAGATCGTACCTTATGACAACGTACGAGCAGCACGTCCGAATCAGAGCTATGGCTGAGGGAAGGCTGTTTCCTTTTGGCTTGTTTAGTTTTCTTCTACTTTACTACCTCAGCTGGTTTCTTTGACCCCACTGACTCAGAAGACTTGGAAGAGAAAGAGATGGCAGAAAATACCCACATAGAGAGCAAAGAAAAGGATCTCTCTCGACCAAGTGGCCAAAAATAGTTAAAGAAAGAATGGATCGACGTGCAAGAAATTAAATGAACTATGACAAAAGAATAAAAAAAAGAACGAGTTTCCGACAAAGAATGCTCTATGTTAGAGACCGACTGGACTTTGAAACGGTCTGACGAAGTGGAGCGAGTATGGAAGAATGGAAGAGGCCATCCTTGGACGAGACCAAATTGACGGGCAGCGAAGTTGGGCGAATACACCTCCACTCCGGCCTTGCCATTGGCCTCGGTCAGGATGTCATGAATCAGGTCGCGGTTGCATAAAAACCTGCACCATATGCGAAGACTTGATTTATCCTCTTCTGACTAGGGGCTGTCATAGACGAACGAAGGGCTATCAATTAAGGAAAAATGGAAAAAAAAAAAGTCGGAACCCGAGAGAGGGTAAAAAAATAATTGAAGGTAGCGCGAGGAAGGAGCGAGGATGGCCGAAAAGAAGACCGACACAAGGATAAGAATAATTTGAGTCAATTGTGCCGAAAAAGGGAAATAGGCTCGGAGCCAGAGTTGAACGAGCCACAGAGGGCCAGAGGTTATTGGTGCAGCCCCCGAACGAAGTTGTTTTTTGAGAACGGCCAACCCGGCACATGCCGAGATGGTCGCACCTATAGGGGCCAACCCAGTAAGAGCACTGATATCGCGAAGGGTAATGGTGAAATGACCAGCGGGGAAGACGAAGGTGTTATATTCAGAGGACCAGAAGAGTAGGGAGGTAGGAAATAGATTTCGGTCAAAAGAGGACAAGGCCAGTGAAAGTTCGATAAAAGAAAAGAAGTCATGTTCCTTTAGAAAGGCACAGGTGTCTGTATGCAGTAGCATATGTTGTAACCAGGACTCAAATGCGACGTCGTGTTTGGGCCATGTGCGGATGGGATTGGATTTAACCAAGGGGAAATATTTAATGGCTCTTAAAAAAGAAGACCAGAAGAAGAAGGAAACTGTTGAGCCAACGTGGCCGTAGCAATGGCATTGTCGTCAATAAAAATGGGACCGGGAGTACATTGGTCGTAGTTCTCATTGAGGACATGAACACCAAAGACACTCACAGATGAGTCACCCAAGGCCATCTGGTAGTCACCAAAAGTGGAAGGGTTGTCTTTGAGAGCAGAATAAGTAGACGCCATTGACGTTGGAATGTTGAGAATACAAAAGTAGATGGTTCTTTGCAAAATGATGAAAGGTAAAGTGAAAACCAGAGGAGGCTGAACCCTTATATACGCCGACAAAAGGCTCAACCGGAGACAGGTGTCACAACGTAAATCGCCAAAAGATGGAAACGATGGGAAAATGAAAATGATGAAGAATCGCCCTAGACAGGTGTTGGGATATGATTCGATGTGAAGTGACGTATGACGAAAAGAAACATCGAAGTGATGTGAAAAATGACTCATTAATAGGCGTCATGATGAAATATGTTGGGAAAGGTCGCACATTTATTGTAGACGGTGGCCCAATAAATTATAGGGCGAAGACTGGTATGAGAGTGCAAGAAATATAATGTCTGCGTAATAAGATCAAAGCTAAGAAATATAAGAACATATAACGAAAATGTCTTCAAAGAAACGACGCCTGAACGATAAAACGTCCTATATTATTACATAATTACTAATCGGCCAAAGATCGCTGACAACACATGGACGATGAAACGTCCTATGTTATTACACAATTATTGGTCGGCCGAAGATCACTGAAGCTCGTTAGGTAACTCCTTCAGAAGCCAGGTTCCGCCGCTCTCTCAGTATCGATTTTTCACTAGATTGGCCAAACCTTTTTCAATACCAACTCGGGCCAGGCCAGAAATGGTTATGGGGAGCTCAATAGTGTATCTAGCTGATCATTTGGTAACCGGGGAAAAACAAAAATCTATGATTTTCATTATATGTGTCAACATGAGTCGTTCCCCGGAAGCATCGGCCAGGCTGTCACCATTATTGTTTTGTATGGCAGAATAAAAAGCATGTTGATGTGACAAAACCACCAGACTGCAGGCTACTCTCGACAAAGTCAGGCTTAGGGTAGAGAATCCGTCAATCGGTCAGGTAGCACATGGAATACATTACAAATGAGAACAGTATCACGTTTTGGAAATATAAAAAGGGGAGGGAGAATGCTCCGAATGGCAGCTTGTAACCTCTACCAAACTACTCGGCCTTACATCGACCCTGTTCAAAATATTTTCCCGATGATTGACATTCCTGTATAACCCCCTGAGATGAAAATCAATCATCAACATTCGGCGCCGTCTGTGAAGAACCGATAAAAATAATTTTCATAGTAAGACGATAGTGAGAGGTAGGGACCGTAGGATGCTGAATAGTTCAATAGCAGAGTGGATGGAGGGAGGAAGAAACCGAAGGAATATAACAGAGCCGGAAAAAGAAAACCTCTGTATGGAAAATGGGCTGTCAAAAAACAAAAGCTTTTCTTTAATGAATTGTGAAATGGAATGTAAGAAGGTTAGCCAACAGCCATCCACACGGGTTGAGTTGTAAAATGTAATGTAATGTTGTGGATGGGTTACGTTTGTTGACAGCGGCTGACCGAGTTCCTCCGTGGGAAGGTATTGCACCCCCCGGTTTCGCAGATTACCTGTACTGAAATATCGATTGGGTAGCTAGCTAGCCGAGGAAGAGAAGGATTGCCCATCGGGCCAGTCCTTAATTAGTGCAAAGGCCTCCCCCGAACAAGAAAAATAAGTGCTAGTCCTCAATTAGTGCATCCGAACGAGAGAAAGAAGCGCCAATCTTTAATCAGGACAGCCGGATGAGTAGAAAGAGCGCCCGTCTTCAATGAGTGCAGTCGAACGAAAGAAAAAGCGGAAAGACGAAGAAGAAATTATAAAGTCGCCCTAGACAAGTGTCGTAGCCCGAGGACTTGTAGGACGACGATCATCACCTTGATATGAAGAAATTGACCTCGATTTCATTTCCAATTCAATCAAGGTGAATTTGGGGGACAATATTGTTGACAGGAGAAAGTCACCATAGATCAAGAACGCCTTAAAGCAAAGAACAAAATGGGAAAAGACAAAGACATACATGGCAATGAAGGGAAGAGAGATCAGAGCAATCACCAGATAAAACATCGATTAGAACAATAGTGGACTCAGGACGACCGAAGCAGCGATTAGAATTATATAGGACTCAGACCGACCGAACACATGATCCCACGATTACATTAGTTAGACGGTTTCCCTCCACGATCAAGCAGTTATGGCGTAAAATCCAACGCTTGGAGGCATGACCAGGCAGTTACAGGGAAGTTAAGGACTGAAACCGTCCAAGCAGTTTAAATTCCACTATAAAAGACTCGCTCATGCGAAGAGAAAAGCCCCCCGATCAAATGAAGACTCAAACGAGCATCTTATTTTTTATTTCGTAGTTTTATAATATTTAGGATTGTAATTTGTGTGCTTGTGCCTCTTGAAGGCTTATTCACTTAATCAAACACCCATTGCTGGGACTTTGTCTCAGGAGATTTGAACCTTACACGCTCTTCTTTCTTCGCGTAGAAAAATCACACAAATAAATACCTATATGTTTTAGCGTTAAACAACAATGAATTATTCATGCTTATTCTATTTTCTCCGCATTACACTAATCTAATAACAAAATATTATTAGTTGTTTTACAATCACATATTAAATAACAATATGTTTCAACGTATCATGAGATAGTTTTTTATTTTTCATGTGATTTTGTGGTTTGTAAAACAAAGGGAGAAAATATTTCTTGAAATAATTGGAGAATCACAATGATCATGTCTCAGTAATATCATTTTTGTGGGTTGATAATTAGAGATGGTAGAAAAGTTGGTTTCCAAATCAAATTGGGGTAATTTTTTGTTTAAATTAAAAATTTCAATCGAGATTTGAAATAATTTTTTCTTGAATCCCGATATTTTTCTATTAAAATATTGAATTTTAAATTAAAATTCGGGATTCCAAATCATTAATTTCAATAAGAAAGCTCTTCCTTAATATTTTATCAGATTTCACATTATTTCTAACATATTTTTTCCCATTTTGAAAGAAGTGTTTTCTTTGAGGCACACAGACACGCTCCAATTGTAGAAACACATGAAAATGGTTCAAAAAGTTGAGAAAATGGCTTTTTGACCCAAATCAAAATTAGGAACCAGCCAATAAAATCAAAAAGATTATACATAAAAAAATATAAAATATTTAAAAGTGTGCACCCGGCAACCTCTAAAATTTATTCAAGGCTGACGAGTCATAATAGCAAGTAACTCAACAAAAAAGGGCCATTACATATAATATAAATAACACTTGATATTTCTTAACGTAGCATTAAACATTGCTTTGTAGGTATTGAAGAGTAAGTCGGCCTTCCGTCGAAATAGGTAGGCAGGAAGACCCATGAGACGATCTAACTCGGAGGAAGCTTTTTCTAATTTCAGTACATTCTCTGGTAGAGCAGCTTGGCTGATGTCATTGGTCATAAGCGATGCATATTGGCCAAGAACATCCCTAAGGCCTCCAAGTCTGATATAGTCTGGGCCGGAGATAAGGGAGGCACGGAAGAAGCAGAAGCTAACTGATCCAAGTCGCTCAAAATATCTTGGATCGACTGTAAAAATTGATCCGAAGCCTTATTACAAAAGCCGAAGTTAGTAATCAAACAAGAATAGATGATAGAAAAGAGAACATGAGGGGAAATCACTTACAGATTCGGGTTGATGACCAAAACTGGACGGCTCAACAACATAAGGTATAGGGGTTTCCTGTGGCAACACCTGGTCTCCCCTAGGAGATTGGACTGAGTGGGTGGGAGACGGTGGCTATTCAGAAGCAGCAGGTGGTTAAGCCGAAGAAGCAGAAGCTGACACCGAAGAATTAGGGAGTGGGGAGCCGAAGATGACGGTTGGTCAAACACAGAAAGTTCATGCGCCAAAGGTACATGAGATATCTGACGAGGAGGAGAGGGCGGAAGAGTCGAAGATGACAGCTGGTCAAACACAGAAAGTCATGCGCCAAAGGTATATGAGACATCACCCGAGGAGGAAAAGGCGGAAGAACAGAGGAAGACGACTATCCAAAGGCCGGAGTTGGTTGTGCTAAGGAGTCTGGAGATGCTGCCTGTGGCGACGATTGCTGCGGTACGGTCGTAGGCTGAGCATTTGTAGGAGAATCAGAATAAGAGGAAACAGAAATATAAACAACCTCCTCTTCTTCATAAATGCGACGAAGCACATAGTCTTCGTACATAGACCGAGCGTCCTCCAACAGCTCCAATTCGGCCAGACTAAAAAGGCCGTCTACATCCCTATAACTTTCCATAAGTCTTGTGGCAGCAATTCTGCGCACTAAGGGGTAAAGTTGCTTGAGATGATGCCAAAGTGGCCCGTCATCCGGCCAGATAGGTTCGGGCACGTCAGGCTCGTCATCCAGGTCCTGTGCAATTGGCACATTATCGTCCACAGAGGGGCATTCAAATAATGGATGGTCTTTTGAAATTTCCTCAACATTTGGATGCGAGCGACCAAATTTTATACATGGCTCCGTACCTTGGGGGTCGGCTCCGGACCACGCACCAGTAGCACCTTTCTCGCCATCTTCTGGCATTTGTTCCACGATTGGAGCCTCGACTGCTTCATCATCATTCGCTGGAAGCTAAACGACCGGATCAGTCTCTTCAGATGGACCCTCGACCATAGGAGTTCCGGATCCTGGAGTTTGGGTCTTTTCGGGCACGGAAGAATGTGGCTCCGATCTAAGAACCTACACAAGATATAAAAACTTATAAAACATGAGGTTGTATCAGACCGACGTACGAAAAAGGGACGAGAGTTTTAGATCGTACCTTATGACAACGTACGAGCAGCACGTCCGAATTAGAGCCATGGGGGGGGGAAGGCTGTTTCCTTTTGGCTTGTTTATTTTTCTTCTACTTTGCTCCCTCAGCTGGTTTCTTTGACCTCACTGACTCAGAAGACTTGGAAGAGAAAGAGATGGCAGAAAATACCCGCATAGAGGGCAAAGAAAAGGATCTCTCTCGGCCAGGTGGCCAAAAACGGTTAAAGAATGAATGGATCGACGTTCAAGGAATGAAATGAACTATGACAAAAGAATAAAAAAAAAGAACGAGTTTCTGACAAAGAATGCTCTATGTTAGAGACCGACTGTACTTTAAATAGTCTGACGAAGTGGAGCGAGCATGGAAGAATGGAAGTGTCCATCCTTGGACGAGACCAAACTGACGGGCAGCGAAGTTGGGTGAATACACCTCCACTCCGGCCTTGCCATTAGCCTCGGTTAGGATGTCATGAATCAGGTCGCGGTTGCATAAAAACCTGCACCATATGCGAAGACTTGATTCATCCTCTTATGACTGGGGGCTGTCATGGACGAACGAAGGGCTGTCAATCAAGGAAAAATAGAAAAAAGTGGGAACACGAGAGAGGGTATAAAAATAATTGAAGGTAGCGCGAGTAAGGGGCGAGTATGGCCGAAGTTGGGCGAAAAGAAGACCGGCACAAGGATAAGAATGATTTGAGTCAATTGTGCCGAAAAATGGAAATAGGCTCGGAGCTAAAGTTGAACGAGCCACAGAGGGCCAGAGGTAATTGGTGAAGCCCCCGACCGAAGTTGTCTTTGGAGAACGGCCAACCCCTGATAAATGGTGGCCAACATGAAGGACGCCAAGTCTAGATGACGACCATTGGCAATGTCAGAAGAGATGGGAAGGTAGCCCGCCACGGGTTTTTGGCTAGGCGCAAATGATATATTTACAAAGCCAATAGTGAATGAAGGTTGTTTGCTCCAACATTGAGACTTGACTGGCCGATTTGGAATATGTACGGAGAAAAACGGAGTATGACGAAAAGGACGAAGAGTCCATTGAATGAGGTAGAGAACGAAAGATTGTACATGGCACATGCCGAGATAGTCGCACCTAGAGGGGCCAACCCAGTAAGAGCGCTGATATCGCGAAGGGTAATGGTGAAATGACCAGCGGGGAAGATCAAGGCGTTGTATTTAGATGACCAGAAGAGTAAGGAGGTAGGAAATAGATTTCGGTCAAAAGATGGCAAGGCCAGTGAAAGTTCGATAAAAGAAAAGAAGTCATATTCCTCTAGAAAGACACGTGTGTCTGTATGCAGTAGCATACGTTGGAACCATGACTCAAATACGGTGTCGTGTTTGGGCCATGTGCAGATGGGATTGGATTGAACCAAAGGGGAAATATTTAATGGCTCTGAAAAAAGAAGACTAGAAGAAGAAGGAAACAGTTGAGCCAACGTGGCCGTAGCAATGGCGTTGTCGTCAATAAAAATGGGACCGAGGGTACATTGGTCGTAGTTCTCATTGAGGACATGAACACCAAAAACACTCACAGATGAGTCACCCAAGGCCATCTGGTAGTCACCAAAAGTGGAAGGGCTGTCTTTGAGAGGAGAAGAAGTAGACGCCATTGACGTTGGAAGGTTGAGAATACAAAAGTATATGGTTCTTTGCAAAAAGGATGAAAGGTAAAGTGAAAACCAGAGGAGGCTGAACCCTTATATACGCAGACAAAAGGCTCAACCGGAGACAGGTTTCGCAACGTAAATCGCCAAAAGATGGAAACGATGGGAAAATGAAAAGGATGAAGAGTCGCCCTAGACAGGTGTTGGGATATGATTCGATATAAAGTGACGTATGACGAAAAGAAACATCGAAGTGACGTGAAAAATGGCTCATTAATAGGCGTCATGAGGAAATGTTGGGAAATGTCACACATTTATTGTAGAGGGCGGCCCAATAAGTTATAGGGCGAGGACTGCTATGAGAGTGCGAGAAATATAATGTCTGCGCAATAAGATCAAAGCTAGAAATATAAGAACATATGACAAAAAATTCCTCAAAGGAACGACGCTTGGAAGATGAAACGTCCTATATTATTACATAATTACTAATCAGCCAAAGATCGCTGATAACACCTGGAGGATGAAACATCCTACGTTATTACATAATTATTGGCCGGCTGAAGATCGCTGAAGCTCGTCAGGTAACTCCTTCAGAAGCCAGGTTCCGCCGCTCTCTCAGTATCGATTTTTCACTAGATTGGCCAAACCTTTTCCAAGACCAACTCGGGCCAGGGCAGAAATGGTTCTGGGGAGCTCAATAGTGTATCTAGCTGATCATTTGGCAACCGGGGAATAACGAAAATCTATGATTTTCATTTACATGTGTCAACATGAGTCGTTCCCCGGAAGTATCGGCCAGGCTGTCACCATTATTATTACGTGTGGCAAAATAAAAAGCAGAGTTGATGTGACAAAACCACCAGACTGCAGGCTACTCTCGACAAAGTCAGGCTTAGGGCAGAGAATCCGTCAATCGGTCAGGTAGCACATGGAATATATTGCAAATTAGAACAGTATCACGTTTTGGAAATATAAAAAGGGGATGGAGAATGCTCCGAATGGCAGCTTGTAACCTCTTCCAAACTACACGGCCATACATCGACCCTGCTCAAAACATTGTCCCGATGATTGGCATTCCCATATAACCCCCCGAGATGAAAATCAACCGTCAACATTCGGCGCCGTCTGTGAAGAACCGATAAAAATAATTTTCATTGTAAGACGATAGTGAGAGGTAGGGACCGTAGGATGGTGAATAGTTCAATAGCAGAGTGGATGGAGGGAGGAAGGAACCGAAGGAATATAGCAGAGCCGGAAAAAGAAAACCTCTGTATGGAAAATGGGCTGTCGAAAAACAAAAGCTTTTCTTTAATGAATTGTGAAATGGATTGTAAGAAGGTTAGCCAACAGCCATCCACACGTGTTGAGTTGTAAAATATAATGTAATGTTGTGGATGGATTACGTCTGTTGACAGCGGCTGACCGAGTTCCTCTGTGGGAAGGTACTGCACCCCCCGGTTTCACAGATTACCTGTACTGAAATATCGGTCGGGTAGCTAGCTAGCCGAGGAAGAGAATGAATGCCCATCGGGCCAGTCCTTAATTAGTGTAAAGGCCTCCCCCGAACAAGAAGAAGAAGTGCTAGTCCTCAATTAGTGCATCCGAACGAGAGGAAGAAGCGCCAATCTTTAATCAGGAAAGCCGGATGAGTAGAATGAGCGCCCGTCTTCAATGAGTACAGTCGAACGAAAGAAAAAGCGGAAAGACGAAGAAGAAATTATAAAGTCGCCCTAGACATGTGTCGTAGCGCGAGGACTTGTAGGACGACGCTCATCACCTTGATATGATGAAATTCACCTCGATTTTATTTCCAATTCAATCAAGGTGAATTTGGGGGACAATATTATTGACAGAAGAAAGTCACCCTAGAGCAAGAACGCCCTAAAGTAAAGAACAAAATGGGAAAAGACAAAGACATACATGGCAATGAAGGGAAGAGCGATCAGAGCAATCACCAGACAAAACATCGATTAGAACGATAGGGGACTCAGGACGACTGAAGCAGCGATTAGAACGATATAGGACTCAGACCGATCGAACACAATATCCCACGATTACAACAGTTAGACGGTTTCCCTCCACGATCAAGTAGTTATGGCATAAAATCCAACGCTTGGAGGCATGACCAGGCAATTACAGGGAAGTTAAGGACTGAAACCAAGCAGTTTAAATTCCACTATAAAATACTCACTCATTCGAAGAGAAAAGCCCCCGATCAAATGAAGACTCAAACGAGCATCTTATTTTTTATTTCGTAGTTTTATAATCTTTAGGATTGTAATTTGTGTGCTTGTGCCTCTTGGAGGCTTATTCACTTAATCAAACACCTCTTGCTGGGACTTTGTCTCAGCAGATTTGAACCTTACACGCACTTCTTTCTTCGCGCAGAAAAATCGCGCAAACAAATACCTATATGTTTTAGCGTTAAACAACAATGAATTATTCATACTTATTCTATTTTCTATGCATTACACTAATCTAATAACAAAATATTATTAGTTGTTTTACAATCACATATTAAATAACAATATGTTTCATCGTATCACGAGATAGTTTTTTATTTTTCATGTGATTTTGTGGTTTGTAAAACAAAGGGTGAAAATATTTCTTGAAATAATTGGAGAATCACAATGATCCTATCTCAGTAATATCATTTTTGTGGGTTGATAATTAGAGATGGTAGAAAATTTCGGTCTCCAAATCAAATTGGGGTAATTTTTTGTCTAAATTAAAATTTTCAATTGAGATTTGAAATAATTTTTTCTTGAATCCCGATATTTTTCTATTAAAATATTGAATCTTAAATTAAAATTCGGGATTCCAAATCATTAATTTCAATAAGAAAGCTCTTCCTTAATATTTTATCAGATTTCACATTATTTTTAATACGTTTTTTCCCATTTCGAAAGAAGTGTTTTCTTTGAAGTACACAGACACGCTCCAATTGAAGAAACACATGAAAATGGTTCAAAAAGTTGATAAAATGGCTCTTTTGACCCAAATCAAAATTAGGAACCAGCCAATAAAATCAAAAGATTATACATAAAAAAAATAAAAATATATATTTAAAAGTGTGCACCAATCATATATTAATCACCATCCACCGGCAACCTCTAAAATTTATTCATGGCTGACGAGTCATAAGAATAAGTAACTTAACAAAAAGGGTCATTACATATAATATAAACAACACTTGATATTTCTTAACGGAGCATTACACATAATAGTTCTTATGTTAGTTTTTTTCCAGGGAAAAAAATATTACATCATGTAATATTTATTGATGGTTGTTTTTCGTTCCAATGATAATATATGGAATTTACCCATCGAACAAATTTATCTTAATTGTGAATTTGTTGGTTAGTGGAGACCACACAATCTTGACAACAGACAAACAATCACAGAGATATGTTTTACACTGTTCGGCGGATAGTGGTTCCAACGTACGTCCACAGTCTCTGGGTGAATACCGACCCGAGTAACTAACAAAAGAATTACATTTGATTCACTAAAAATAACCTTTCGAGTTTACAGTGTGGTCGAGTACACAACCTACTTTCTCTCTTTATCACTATATTGTTTTGCAAGTTTTGCTCTCAAATTACAAGTATTGTGAAATATAAAAATTATTTTAAAATGACTTCAACCCATTTATATAAGTTCATAAATCATTACTGTAATCAACCCCGACGTCAACTCATGTTATTGTATCATCATTATAACCCTTAATCTTTGCTTCCATCATCTTTTCAACCAATCAAATAAGCATGTCCCTCTACTACTTCATCGTCATATGGAGGCTACTGCATCGGCTTATGACGATTGTTACTCTACCATTGCACCAGACTATGGCGGCTATTGCTCTGCCACTGCACCGTCATATGGCGACCTGCATAACCTATGCTCAATATGAACTGCTACTTTATCTATTTTATCTTCAGGTAGGCATATTTCATGCTGCTCCCAAATTGGCCGATCATAATCCCATATTCATTCATCGGATCGGGTAACCGAGATAAATAGTACTTCTTTAAATCCATACTTTAGAGCTTTCAGATCAGACTTCTCGTACATATGATACTTCATCGAGTCGGACCAAATAAACTATCGCAGAACCCCAAAAAATCATCTATAATGTAGTCGGGTCAGGTACTATCATCCATTGTCTCACCACAATATCTCTCGTTAGGGAGTACACTTCATCGGATCAGGTACCATTAGAAAAAGAAGAAGAATAAGAATAAGAAGTTTTGCTCTCAAATTACAGGTGTTGTAAAATGTGGATATTGTTCTAATATGACTTCAACTCCTTTATATAAGTTCCCAAAATAACTATTACAACCAACCCCGACGCCATCTCATGTCACTGTATCGTCAAGAAATCAAATAAGCATGTCCCACTATTACTGCACCGCCATATGAAGGCTACTACATCGGCTTATGACGGTTGTTGCTTTACCAGTGCACCAGACTATGGCAGCTACTGTTTTGTGACTGCACCGTCATATGGCGGCCAATATGACCTCTGCTTAATATGAACTGCTACTTTATCTCTTTTATCATAAACTTTTTTGATGCACCTATTTTCAGGTAGACATATGCCATGCTGCTCCCAAAATGATCGGTTATAATCCCATATTCATTCATCGGATCGAGTAACCGAGATAAATAGTACTTCTTTAAATCCATACTTTTAGAGTTGTCGGATCAGACTTCTCATACGGATGATATTTCATCGAGTTAGACCAAATAAACTCTTGAAAAACCCTGAAAAATCATCTCTAATGTGGTCAGGTCGGGTACCATCATCCATTGTCTCACCACAAAATCTCTCGTTAGAGAATACACTTTATCGGGTCGGGTACCATCAGAAAAAAGAATAAGAAGAAGAAGAACCCAAAAAATCATCTCTAATGTGGTAGGGTCGGGTACTATTATCCGTTGTCTCACCTTAGAATCTCTTGTTGGGGAGTACACTTCATCGGGTCAGGTATCATCATCATCAGAAGAAATAATAATAATAATAATAATAATAATAATAATAATAATATAATAATAATAATAATAATAATAATAATAATAATAATAATAATTTTAGTTTGAAATATTCAATTTTCAAAACTCACGGGGCATGAAAATTTTAAAAAAATCTAATATACTTCGAATTTTAATTTAAGTGTACAAATATTTCTCTTTAAAATATGTGAACTAGAAGTTCCTCGAACATAATAATAATAATAACAATGACGACAACAACAACACAACAACAACAACAACACAACAACAACAACAATAATAATAATAATAATAATAATTATACTTTAAAATATTCAATTTTCAAAACTCATATGACATGAAAATTTTCAAAGAAATCTAATATTTTTTCGAACTTTAATTTAAGTGTACGAATAGTTTCCTTTAAAATATGTGTACCAAAATTCCATCGGACATTTATTTTATTTTATTTTATTTTAAAAAGAAACTATGTGCATTAATCCAAAATGAGATTACACCTGATTTGAGGGGGAAAAACTCTCGCCAAAAACCAATAACACCAGAGTTACAAGTCATTTTGGCTTGATTATGTACCACTACATTTGAGAATCCAGACTTATATTGAAAAAGACAAGAGGGTAATTGAGACCTAGCTTCTTTTTATCTCTTGAATGGTCTATTCAATCTCATTTGTTGTTGAAGAATTTCCAAGAACTAAGTCAACGATAGCTACCATAAACATCTCATTACTTCTGGAGACTGTCAAAATGTGATAGAACCGCATTTGTCTCGCTATCGATTTCCTCCACCCCCTAAGTGTGTACTTCTGAAGAAATGATCATTTATTGCCCCCCAAATTGCCCACATCAAAACTATCATAATTGAAGTTTATATAAAAATAACAATTTCAAACAAAGATAGAAGGCTTGTTTCCACAAAAACATATTAAAAAAACTCAAACATTCAACATTAAAATTAAAATAAAATTAGATGAACATTCGTGCATTGCTGCTGTTATAGAAGACGAATATTAGAAATAAATAACATATTTTTTGTAGTATAAATATTACAAATACAATTCGGTAATTGGGAAAATCCAAATTTGGCTTAATCTCAGCCCAGCAGACCCATAAAGCAAACCCACGCAGCGAATCAAACCCTAACGGCAGACCCTGGATCATTTTCCTATGAAATAAGCCTCTGACTCTGAAGTCTTTGTGCCTCTGCCTCTGCCTCTGACCCTGACGGCTGCTAAAGTCCTCTGACTCTGAAAGCGAGTGCCTCTGAACAACGAACCACTGTTTCTCTTTCCGAGGCTTATTGATGTCAACAATCTCCTTAAAACAAATTCGTCCCCTACCAAAGGTGCACTAGAATGTGAGACGATTGTTTCCCATGATGCAACGGAAAATGAACGAGTAAGGGCAACACCGAACTCGTATCCAACGAACCACTAAAGTGTTTGAACTCTTCCAAACAAAACAAAGAAAACAGAGATGAATGTTTTCCCTTAAAACGAAAACCGTGTGTTGTGTATTCTATATATATTCAAAAACGAAAACACTGCATGCCTTTTATAGAAGGAAAATTAAATATGCTATTTAAATCTCATTAATGAGAGATCTTTAATTTGAAGTACCAAATTAATTAATGGAATTAATTAACTTTTATGGAACACTTCAAAAGGTTTGGAAAACAAAGAAACAAGTAAAAATTGGCTGGGCCGGGCCCGCACAATTTTGTCCGGCATTCGTGAACGCAGGACGCGCGGGTGCACACGAGTCAGGCCTGATCGAATTTTGATTTGCACCCCCCATGCGCGCCCACGTAGAGAGAGCCTATATCTTTATAACTCTTACCCATCTACAAATGAGCAATCATATATAAACACAACTACTCTCTACTAGCTTTCCCAAGTAGGACAAGCTCATTTCTCTTTATTTTCCAACACCAATTGGTGAACTTTGAGCAATAATTTCTCATTCACCCAAGCACCATTTTAATCATATGAATATACCATTTCGAACTACTTACGGAAGAGTATCTGAATCATTCAAAAACAACCACTAACACGAAGTGGACCATACTTAAAATTGTGTCTCGAAATGCTTACTTATAAGTATTTTTCCAACATTTTTTAAAGTGACATATAACTATATCACATAAGATATGAGAGAAATATTGCACATATAATTAGAAAAGGTGAAAGAACAAAGTAAACAACCGAGAAAATAGTGTTGTCTTAATTATTTGGAAAAAATAGAAAATAAAGTTTTAACAAGATATATTAGCTATCAAATATGGGTATAGGTCTTATAAATTACATAAAATATTTGACATTTTCTTGTTAGAATTAATACTTAATATTTACATTTGTGTTGGCAGAATATAAGGTTATACATATATTTATAATGATTATAATAAAAAAAATCCATCCAATTTAACTCAAATCACTAATTAAATCAATAGATTTATTTACCTCTTAAAAATTACAAATACATTCATTAAATCAAAGTCATTTTTCTATAAATAACAAACACATTCATTAACTTAAGTTCATTTACCTTCTAAAAATTAAAAATACATTCATTAAATTAAATTCAATCACTTTCTAAATGCACCAATCAATTTAAAATTTTAAAATGATACATGACAACACCACATAAAATACGAGATAAAAATATATGTACGTATGATAATACCCACCATTGAACCAATAATTACTTAAATATTTTTATTGACAGAGGAAATGACGTCATCATTTTGAGAAATCACATGTTGATAGAAGAAATGACGTTATTATTTTGAGAAATCACCCTAGGACGAAAGAAAGAATGAAGAGAGGAAAGACGATGAAGCGAAGAGCAACGAAGGGCTTGGGACGACCGAATTAGCGGTTATGATGAAAATGTGTGATGTAATTGCTTCCACGATCGTAGCAGTTGGACGATTTTCCCTCCACAACCGAGCAGTTGAGACACGCAGCTTAACGGTTACAAGCACGATCCAGTAACTACCCGGAGATACTGAAGCTACCCAAAACGATTGACAAGCTTCACTATAAAAGCACATCTACACCAAGAGATGAAGCCCCGATCAAATGAAGACTAAAATGAACATATATTTATTTTTTATTTCTTAGATTGTAATCCTTAGTACTGTAATTTGTATGCTTGTGCCCCTTGGAGGCTTATTCACTTAATCAAACACCCTTCGCTGAGACTTTGTCTCGGGAGATTTGAACCTTACATGCTCTTTTTCCTTCACGCATTTAAATTGCGTAAACAGTTTTTGACAACCACAGTGGGAGATTTGGTGTAAAGAGTGGAGATACCTCCGAAAAGAAACACTCAAACTGGCTCGAATGCGGAGGAAGGGGGACTGGAGCAAATCAACCAGCCCCACGTTCCAGCCTTAATCGGTCATTTCGAGGGTCTGACAGACGCTAGTCGATACAAACCTATGAGGGAGCTCAGCCCTAACACGGTACGCGTGTTGTTCGGTGAGTTCATACAAGTTGTTGTCGAACAGATTAGGCTTCAAAATACGCATGTCATAGATAAATTTGTATCAGCTAGCAATTCACATTACGAAAATATGGCCAAACATTTAAGCTCGTTGAATGAATTAATGGCCAAATGTGTGAACGGCGGGACAGCGCTGCCATGGACTACGCCCCCTTGCACCAATCAGTCAGAAGGCTGGTCCTAGTAATGTCTCTCCGCAAGGGTCCAACATCCCTATGGTTCTCAGGGGAGGAATAAGTCCTGGGAGCAATGGCCCACAATTAGGGCCAAATGTGCACCAAGAGCCGAATATGACACAACATGAAGTGGTGTTGCCTCAAGGCATCCAGGCTTCTCAGTGGCAGAATCACGATTATGTCTCACTCTTGAGAGGATCGCAGCCGCCACCCATAGCTGTTCCATTTAATGGCCACGATATGTTAAGGGAACAAATGACCGAGATCCTTTAAAATCAATTCGGTCTAGGCATACAGCCAATTCGGCCAAGATATCCGAAGCCGTATCCTGATTGGATCTATGTGGCTTATCTGTGGCCTCGAAACTACAAGATACCAGATTTTTCCCTATTTACGGGATCTGGGGAGGTTTCTGCCATGGAACACATAAGGCGATTTACCTTACAATGTGGGGAAGTCAATGATTTCCACAAATTGAGGTTATTTCACGGCTCATTGTCAGGAGTAGCTTTCTCCTGGTATGTCAGTCTGCCGACCAATTCAGTGGAAAGTTGGCAGCAAATGGAATAATTGTTCCATGCGTAATTTTACAAGGCGAATCTGAAGTAGCCTTGGCCGATTTGGCAAATCAAAGACAGTTGCCAGAAGAGTGGGTCGAGACATTTTTACAGTGGTTCAAGGTAGCCCGAGGTCGATGTTACGTGCCCGAGGCCGATATTACGTGTCTTTGCCCGAAAAGGAATTTATGAGGATTGCTCAAGGTTGCCTCAATCTCGATCTAAAAAAGAAATTTCAAGATCATGAATTTTGGGACGTTCTCCAACTCACTATTAGTGTAATGCGTTCTGAACGGTTATTACGAGAAGATGAGCAAATAAAAAATTCAAGCAGATGGACGTATTATAGGAACATCGATTATGAAATGGGCGAAGTAGACGTCGAATCAGCCGATTTATATTTGGCCAAATTGGTTATGGGGAAGCCTTACATTTGTAAGTCGTGGACGGAGCCCCAAACCAATGAAAAGAACGATAAAAGAAGTAGAAACTTCTCTTTTGATGTCACTAAAGTTGATGCCATATTCGACCAGTTGTAAAAAGATAATTAAATTAATTTAAGCGATCGACATACGTTGCCAACAGCCGAGCAAATAGGTAGTAAAAAATATTATAAGTGGCACAATACATAGTCTCATACAACTAATAATTGTCTTGTTTTTCGAAATATGTTACAGGATTCCATAGAATCATGACGAATTACGTTCGAGAAAAAGATGGCAGTGGATAACAATCATTTTCCAAAATCGGTGGAATTGAACATGATCAACCCAGACCTTACCAAGAAGAATATGCCGAAGGTCAAATTGGTTTTAGAAGAAGGACATGACCATCATCGTCCAAGCGCTCTGGAAAGAATTAAGGCACCTTCAGAGCAGGGGGACCGGCAGAATGTTTGTATTCGATGTAAAAAAAATATAGAATGGATGAGGGAGTTAGAAGAGACTTGTGAAAGGCCCATAAAGAAAGAGTCAGCAACATGGCAGTCGCAGACATTCACCCCAAGATTCTATGGGGAGAATTCAAATTTCGTCCAAAATATAAAGACGTTTAGGCTGAAAATTCATCGGCCCAATATATGGCATTCATACCGAAAGCCACTTTCAGGACAGCATCCAGGCAAGAACTATCCCCGTGGATAAAATGACGAGGACACAGTTAAGGCGACATCAAAGAAACTATGGCTGTATGATACGCCAACAAGGCGAAGCAAAGGCCACCACGGGCCGTAGCCCTCTCATCGTGGAGAAATCAGAAGCAAACAAAAAATGGAGCGACAACGAAAAAGGAGCAGTGACGAGCGGTGATGAACACACTAAGTTCAACATGCGAAAGCGGGACGAAACAGACGATGAAGAACCTCTTATCATCATTTAGTTCGGCAGTATGCCACCGGTTGTGGCCAACCATTACTTGTTGCCCGGAAAATTCAAGGGGGATAACAGCCGAGAAGTTGGAACAAGCGAAGACGTCTATGAGGGCAACGAGACCGAATTTACAGCAATCTCGATAACAGATAGGGAGACTTCGGATGAGGAAATGATCGACATAGAAGAGGAAATATACATCAGAACCGAAGCAAGGAAAAAGGGAATTTCATAAAATCGGCATCTCAAAGAATTATATGAGGTCGAAAATCCTGCAGTCGGGGTATTGGGAGAAGATTTGGGACGATATCCATTCCTCATTTTGTATAGGACACCTAAGATAAAACGGATCATCACCAGAGCCGAAAAACGGAGATTGGCCGTTAATAACTTCTCTCATGATGCACTAGCCACGTTGTCACCATCTGGATGGGACATAGAATAAAAAATGCTCCAAGCTAACAATGAGGGTGATCAAGCAATGAAGATAGGTCTGTCAGGGAAGGTGATATTTCTAAAGCCACCGCCACAAATGACAAAGCATCTACGGCCACTGTACGTAAAAGCAAAGGCTAATGGGATACCTATCACCAAAGTGTTGATTGATAATGGGGCGGCCATTAATGCAATGCCAGTTAGGATGCTATGACGTTTGGAAAAGTCAGAAGAAGATCTCCTCCCGACGGAAGTGGTGTTTACTAGCTTTAATGGAGGGGCGACGACGGTAAAATGGGTTATTCTGTTGGACCTGTAAGTGGGAAGTACTACGAAAACAGTAGTATTTTTCGTCATAGATGATTAGATGGGCCGACAATATACATATGCTCCTAGGACGAGACTGGATACACGGCAGCCGATGCATCCCTTCATCAATGCTTAGTTTTCTGGAACTATAGGGACGAGGTGGAGATAGTGCATGCCGACAACAAGCGTTTTGCTACAAAAACAAAATCGGCCAAGTACTTCATGTACGAAGGGAATTATGGGCCGACCAGAGTTCTAAATGAAGGGGAAAACCTGACTATTATGGCTCAAAATGACGAGCCGTATCTCACAGGATTGCTGAATGATTTGTTCGCGCAGACAAGACCAACCACAGTGGTTTTTGGAGAACCAACGCACAGTAATTTAAATGAAGAAAAAATAGAATAAGGAGCAAGCCGCCCTTGCGGCCTCCAAGGCCAATTTAATGGCCTATGTAGCAGAACGAAGAAATGAGGCCGAAGCACAGGCCGCAATTTTGGCCTTAAGAGGCAAACTGCTGGCGCATCAGACGGAGGATAAGATAAGAGAATTATGTGGAGTGGATTACTTGATAGAATGAGGTGAATCAGTGGAAGAAGAAGAATACGCTCTGAATGGACAATGTAAGACAAATATCTCAAGAGGACAAGATGCGTTGGGCGAGGTAAATCTGGGGAGCGAGCATGATAGACGCATCACTTACCCAGATACGCGAAAAGCTAATTTATTTACTGTGAGAGTACAAAGATTATTTTGCATGGGACTACAACGAGATGTCTGGTTTAGATAGGACATTGGTGGAGCATAGGCTACCAATCGTGCCCAGCCATAGGCCTCACAAGCAGCTTCCCCGGAGGTTTGCGCCCAATGTTATGCCTGATATTAAGAAAGAAGTTGAACGCCTTTTAGAGGCGAAATTTATTAGGACGACCAGGTATGTGGAATGGTTGTCAAATATCGTCTCAGTTAGGAAAAAGAATGGAAAAATAAAGATCTGTATAGACTTCAGGAATTTAAACTTAGCGACACCAAAAGATCAATACCCATGCCGACAGTAGATGCCCTAGTAGACTCCACGGCGGGGTACCAAGTCTATTCTTTTATGGATGGGTATGGGGTTATAATTAGATTTACATCGCTGAAAGCGATGTACATAAAACAGCCTTTAGGTGCCCAGGCTCTCTAGGGTGTTATGAATGGGTAGTGATGCCGTTCGGCCTGAAAAACACCGGTGCTACTTATCAGCGGACCATGAATTTGATTTTTCATGATAATGATCGGCGAATTCGTAGAAGTCTATGCGGATGATATAGTGGCTAAGTCTGTGACCATGGAAAGACATTTCAACTATTTAGCAACGGCCTTTGAGCGAATGAGAAAGTTTCAACTAAAATTGAACCCTGCCAAGCGCGGGAAATTTTCTAGGTTTCCTAGTAAACCAACGGGGAATCGAGATTGACACCAATAAATCCCGGGCGATCACTGAAGCTATACCACCCCAAAGTAAGAAAGAGTTACAGAGGTTCCTAGGGCAAATCAACTTCTTAAGACGATTTATCTCTAATTGTGCAGGGAAAACAAAAGTGTTCTCCTCCTTATTGAGGTTAAAGGACAAGGACGAATTCGTCTGGACCGAATAACACCAAAAAGCTTTTGACAGCCTGAAGAAATACTTGTCACAACTGTCGGTGATGGTACCTCCAGTGCCAGGAAGACCAATGAAATTGTACATATCGGCCGAAGAACAGTCCATAGTCGGGGATGATCGCGCAAGATGATGATATGAACGTTGAGAGGGCCATTTATTATATCAGTAAATAATTGTTGAATTATGAATGTAACTATTATCTAATGGAGAAATTATGTTTGGCTTTATATTTCACATGTATTAAATTACGAGCCTACCTTAGGCCGAACATAATGTATTTGATCACGAGAATTAATATAATAAAGTACATATTTTCTCGTCCTATCTTGCATCAAAGAGTTGGGTATTGGTCACTGTCACTTTCAGAATTCTATATACGACATGAGCCCCAAAGCCGTTAAAAATCAAGCTTTGGCCGATTTTTTTGCCGATCACCCATGTTTGAGCACTATTAGAGAAATAGAAATGGATATTGACGAAAGCAGTATGAAACCATTGATGATATATTTCAACGGATCCAGCACGATGAAAGGAGCTGGAATAGGTTCTTAATCAAGTTGAACGAATATTGTACTAATAACCAGGCCAAATACGAAGCCTTGATACTTGGTTTGGAGATGCTCCTCAACATGGGAGTGACCCATGTATCCATTAAGGGGGATTCGCAACTAGTAATCCAACAAGTGATAGAAACCTTTAAATGCCAAAGCCCATCAGTCATGGCATTATTGGATATGGCCAAAGAGTTGGTAGAGCGATTTGATCATGCTGAGCTGGAACACGTTCCAAGGACAAAGAACGAATTGGCCAATAACTTAGCCCAAACAGCTTCCGGGTATAAGCAGACAAATATAGGTGGGATATATAGGGGCGAGGAGATCAAGCCAGCCCTAATGAGATGAAGTAGGCAGACTGATGTCATGGTCATCAAAGCCGAAGATGAGGACGATTGGCGAGGCGAAATCAAGATGTTTCTAAAACAGTCCGAATGAGGGAAGGATCGAAGGCTAAAACTTAAAGCCCTGAACTACGTAGTCTCAGAAGACGTGCTATATAAAAAATGACAAGATGGATTATTGTTGAAATATGTAGGGCCATTTGAATCCAAAACTATCATGACCGAAGTACATGACGGTGTTAGTGGGGCTACCAAGCAGGAATAAAGATGAGATGGCTGATTATAAGAAGCGGCTATTATTGGCCGAAGATGGGAGAATCGTGCATCTCGTATGCCAAATGATGCATTGTTTGTCAAAAACACGGGCCTATTCAAATGGCACCAGCGACCGAGATGATCACAGTCATTAAACCGTGGCTGTTTATGGGATGGGCGATAGACTTGATAGGGAAGATTTACCCAGCATCAAGCAATAGGCATACTTTCATCATTGTCGCTACCGATTTTTTTACCAAATGGGTGGAAGCTATCCCAGTTGTGGAAAACTCCCAAGAACAGATCATCAAGTTCATAAAAGAGCATATAATTCATCGATTTGGTATACCACAAACAATAATGGTAGATCATGTCACCTCATCAAACGGTGAAAAAGTGAAAGGTTTTCTGGCCGAATACAGAATCCGATTGGTGAACACTACCCCTATTACCCTTAGTCAAATGTTCAAGCAAAATCATCCAATAAGACCCTTAAATGGTTGATTCGGAAGATGGTGACAGACAACGCTAGACAATGGGATGAATATTTGAGTCAGGCTCTATGGGCCTATAGGACGTCACCACGGACAAGTACTTCAGTGACGCTGTTTCAGTTAGTGTATGGTCACGAGGATGTGCTTCTAGTAGAAATTAATATCGAGTCCACCAGGGTGATGTTACAAGAGAATTTGACGAAGAAAGACTATGACGAGGCAATGATCCAGAATTTGTTGGAATTGGACGATATCAGATGTGATGTGCTAAATCGTCTAGAAGCACAAAAGCGAAAAATAGCCAAGGAATATAATCTCAGAGTAATGGCTAAATCATTTAGGGATGGCGAATTAGTGTGGAAAACTATATTGCCACTTGGTTCTAATGACCCAGAATAGGCACTGTATTTTTGCATATAAGCCCCGATGATGAGTCTCGTATGGAGACACTACTTCTTTAGTTGTGAAAATCGTGGGAAACAGACGTTGGAAGGGTAAGTTGGAAAAAGGAATTTTGGTTGGATTTTGTCTAATTGTTTGACTTCGGTTGCTTGTTGGACTTCGGTTTCAAAGCTCATCTTAGGCCCAAAACCCCCGTAAACCACTTACTTACCCATAAACCAAACCAAAACACCCAAGCCTACCCAAAGGACCAAAGCCCACGCCCATGAACTCATATTCACGCCCATCACTCCCTTAATTAGGTAGATGCACATTTATCACATGCTTAAATCTAGTAAAATCCCTCATAATTAAGAGAAATCAAATCAAATCCCTTACCAAATAAAATTAATCACTATCTTAAATTAGGAGATCTATTCCTTATGAGACACCAATTAGAATAAATATCACCATCAGTAGGAGATTCTATCCTATTCGAATGAGGAAAGCCTCCTCTCATTTGCCTATAAAAAGAACCATTCACCACCCTTCACAACCCTAGCACACATATCTCACATACACACCATATTGACGCCCAAGACTCCCTAACTTTCTCCCATTACCGCAATCTTCAAAGCCCTAAGCCACCCACTTCCGTGAATCATCTTCTGCCACCCTACACCATTCACGCCCATCACCAAAACACATCCCCCTTTGCCGAAACTTGAGCCACCCTTCACAGCCCTAATTCACACCAAAAAAAAGCCTCAAACACAGTCCTTAATCAACACAAAGTAGCCCCAAACACTGCCCCCACTGCACACCAAAACAGAACCTTAAAACGTTTCTCACTGCCCACTAAACTGCCGCATTCCGCATTCCTATTCTGTCCAGTTTTTGCTGTCATTTTAACCCATAAAACAGTCCTGAAAACACCTAAAACTGTACTAAAAAACTGCTCAAAAGCCCCTTAAAAAATCCCCCAAAACTGCACCTCCTTAGCCCTCCAAATCACCTAAAACAGTCCCCCAAATAACCAAAATAGTGACCTGAAACGTAGCATCGAAACAGCAGCGAAACGGACCAAAAACAATAGCTGGAACATCAAAACAATGAGGAAAGACGTTGTGTTAAAAAATCAGAAAAGTAGCGGATCATTCACCCTTCCAACGGACGTGTAACGCCCTTTCTTGAGACGACAAAAGAGGTTAGACCTGAGGGCACCTTTTTATTTATCTTCTTTTGTTTTATTTTATTCATTTTGAAATATTATTACATGAGAGTCGTTTGAGGCATGATGTGATTGTTGGATGAGCGAGATATGTGTTCCTATTTTGTGGTATATTGGATGGAAACTCGGACATAAATTCCGTAGCCGATTCCAAATAGACGGTAGTACGGACTGCACTCGGGATACAACACCACGTACCACTTAAGATACACATATTTCGTCTCATCCAAATCTGTATTTGAGCATGTTGTAGTTTATAGGTCGTTTATTTATTATTTTAAGCATGATTTAATTTGGTGTTGCTATTTAATTTCTAAGCATGATTATGTCCTTTAAACGCATGATATTTCGTTTAATTTAGGTTTATGTTTAAATAGTTATTTATTATTTTGTTTTGATGGTTCAATATGCTCGTTGTGTTATATTGCGTGTTTGCCGTTTAATGACTTATTTTCTAAACATGCAAACTTATATTAGGAATTATTTTGATAAATGCATATTAGATCTAAGTTACCTTTGAGTATATACATTGCCTAGATTCGATTAGTTTATTGCACAAATCATATCATCAGAAGTAGCATAAGTAAGGGACCATTCCGAACCCAACGGTTTGAGGTCTTCCCTTGCGAGGGGTAAGTGCGACCTTCAATCTTTGTCCCGGTTCATACCGGGTGGCGACTTCATTATTCTCTGGTTTAGTCCCCCGCATACTACTCCGTACTCCCGCTAGGCCGCGAGCCTATAACAGCATGCGTCACCCAAGTTCTGTGTCCTACAGTCTGGCGACTCCACTGGGGATAGAGAATCAGCCTCGAAATCATGTCTTGTGATGTGTATAATTTGTGCTTTAATTGATCGTTTCTATAGTGGGTTGAGGGGGTTAATCAAAGGCTTTGTTAAAGCTTGGTGATGGTTGGGTGTCTTCCTTCATTCACTACCTTTCGAGGAAAAGCTGTGAAGGCACTTAGATAATCATTACCCGTAGCTTGTTGTGATAGACTAGTTTGGAGGACTCGTTGTTTATTCCTGCCACCAAGTGATAAGAGCCTAAGAGGCTTGGGTACTTAAGAGAGCCTCTCTCCACCTCCCAATGGGGAATCTACAACGGAAAATCCATTCGACAGTTAGTCACACACTGTAACTCGTTGGCTCGTACCGTAAGGTATAAAAAAGGTGCGCTCACTTGGTCGCTTGAACCATTGAGTGGGGAGTCCTAGTTGTGGGCAAACCTTCGTCAGCGAGAGCCTTTATCCGCGCCCCGTGAACCCACTCATGAACCTTACCCGTAAAGAACCAGTATAAGTTATTTATTTTATATTAATGTGTTGGACCACCGTCATTTGGATCCAGTTGGACCTTTTGTCAAAAGATGAGAACTTGTTGGGCCATTTAAACTGGGACGAGTTCGTGTCCTTTGACAGTTGGGGCCAAAAGCTCCTAAAATGTCGATGGGCCATTTTGTGAATGGGCCTCTTATCATTTGAAGTCATTTAGCCATATCACCGCAAAGTGTAAACCTGTTGGGCCTTTTCAACTGGGACAAGTTTGCACCGTGTGATGGTGTGATTGAATACTTTAAAATGATAATGTGCCAAGTAGTTTAAAGTTTCTTTTTTATAATTTTATATATTACATGCATCGCACACATATGCACTAACACGTGGCCATAAAAGAGGCAACATAGATTCCCGTTGGGTTAGAGAAGATGGGAGACTAGTCAAAAGATCTTCAGCGAATATGAGTGAATCTGTCAACGAGGGATCCCGAATGGACAGATGGAAGTAAATTTCACCAAGATGACTGAACAACTGCAGGCTCTGACTGCCGCCATGTCTAATATGGATGTGCCCCGAGCTGCGAGAGGATCTGAGAATGAGAATCGGGAGAGCCCTCCAAATGGATTGAATGATGATGCTCTGGTATTTGATGATGATCTGACTGACTATGCCGCTGGTAGGATAGCCGGGACTCAGGCTGAAATGTAAAGACTCCGGGATCAGATGGAGTCTGTCACCCGTAAGCTGAGGGGGAAACATGAAGATCTACTGGATTATGATTCAATGACCTTTAAGGAACAGTTGCCAGCGCAGTTTAAAATGTCTGACATCGGAAAGTTTAATGGGAATGGGGACCCGAGGGTCCATTTGCGACAATATGTCTTGGTGATGAGTTCAGTTGGCCTATCTCAGTGCCAGGTCCAGAAGATGTTCGAGATATCACTTGAAGGGGCACATGTGGTTTGGTATCATAGCTTTGAGAAGTAGGTTAAAGAA